>NDXB01003733.1:0-89650 GCA_002631895.1 Agapornis roseicollis | reverse complement strand
CGGCCCCCCCCCGGGGGGGGGGGGGGGTGGGGCCCCCCCCCCCCCCCTTAGTGCTGCGGGCGGTGCTGGTGCGGGAGCATGAAGGTGAAGGTGATTTCCGTCCTGGAGGACAACTACATGTACCTGGTCATCGAGGAGAGCACCCGCGATGCCATCGCCGTGGATGCTGCTGTGCCCAAAAGGGTGAGCTACAGCCTCGCTGTGCCCCGGGTGGGTTGTGGGGTCCCATGCGGAGACGCGTCCATGGTGGTGGTGGTCATGTGTGGGGTTCACATGTGGGGGCTTCACATGGAGCATCGTAGCAGCATCGCTGACCTCTGCTCAGCCCCATGGTGTGGGGTACCTATGCCAGACCTGCCTCCATGGCAGAGGCATTTCCTTCTGGGCTGGAGCCTGCCAGACTCCACAGCAAAGGAGAATAACCCGGAACAGAGCTTTGGAGCACAGCTCCCATGTGAAATCCCCATTCTGGGGACGAATCACTCCTTGTTGCTGGCTGCCCGGCCTGGTGACAGACCCCCTTGTGCCCCCACAGCCGCAGCTCATCCTGCCAGCGCTGTCGCGGGTTTTAAGCGTTTGTTGCTGACTCGGACGTTTCCTTCCTCTCCGAGGAGCGGAGCCGAGAGCCGCCGCAGGGGTGTTCTGAGCGGTGCATGTTAAGTTGGTGTTAGAACCCTCCTGCCAGCCCCGCACGGCTCCTCGCTGTGGCCAGCACGGGTGGCGTGGACACCGTCTCCCTGCTGTGGTCAGAGCGCCATGGTCCACGCTGCACATCCGTTCTGGGCTGGCAAAGCACCGGCCATAAAGTGCCACTGTACCATGGGAACAGGGTGTTCCCATCCGTCTGCTCTGCTCTATGCTCAGAGAGCTCGGGCTTCATCCTACCCACAGCCCGGGGCTGCTCGGGAGGTGGTTCTGGGTGCTCTGCCTCTCGCTGGGACAGATCCTGTGCTGGGATAGGCATGGTGGTCACAGGAGCCATGGTGCTCTTCCTTCTGCTGGCTGGATATGGTTCTGGGCAACCTGATCCAGATGAAGACGCCCTGTTCATTGTAAGAGGTTGGAGCTGGCTGAGCTTTGAACATCTCTTCCAACCCAAACCGTTCCACGATTCCATGTTCTGGGTCTGTTTCAGTTGCTGGAAATCATCAGGAAGGAGGACGTGGTGCTCAGAGCCATCCTCACCACCCATCACCACTGGTAAGTGCTGCTGGTGTGAGCTGCGGATCGGGGCGGCCGTGGTCCAAGTGGAACCAGGACTGGGTGCCCATTCCCTCCTCTCCTGGTGCTGCAGGGACCATGCGAGGGGCAACGAGGAGCTGGCGAGGCTCTGCCCTGGCCTGCGCGTGTACGGTGCTGATGAGCGGATCGGGGCCCTTACGCACAAGGTGACCCATGAGCAGGAGCTAACGGTGCGTGCCCATAGGCCCCTGCACAGATCCTGCCATGGTATGGCCATGGTGCTGTGCTGATGGGGAGCGGAGCTGAGCCGAGCCATGGTGCTGGCGTGGTTGCAGATGTGGCAGCACAGGCTGGGGTTGGGATGTAGCATTGGGCTGGAGGAGAAACCTCATCCTACTCCCAGCCCCTTTGGGATTGCACGGGGGGATGCAGCTGTCTCCTGGGACACCATCAGAGCAGACTATGCAACATGGGTGTCACCCAAACCCACCATCCCCAGCACGTGTGACCTGCTGAGCCCCTGGTGGGTGACACTGTGGGGCCTGGGGAGGAGTCTAAGTGCACATCAGGGTGACACCAACGTGGTCCTGACCCTCTCCCCCCACAGTTCGGGGCCATCCGGGTGAGATGCCTCTTCACCCCCTGCCACACCTCAGGCCACGTGTGTTACTTCTTGTGGGAGGACGGCTCACCTGATGCTCCAGCTCTGTTCTCAGGTATCACACCCTGCAACCTGCACCCCGTGGGGACTCAGGACATGTTGTGTGCCTGATGCCTGTCCCCCTGCCTGTTCCCCCTATCCCTGGGAGTGGGACCAGGGTCCCCTCCGTATCCATACCCCATTCCCTGCAGGTGACACCCTGTTTGTGGGAGGCTGCGGGAAGTTCTTTGAGGGCACAGCAGAGCAGATGTACACCAACCTCACCCAAATCCTGGGGGCTCTGCCGAAGGAGACGGTGAGTGCCCCACACCTCACATACAACCTAGCAAAGGAACCCCCAAATGAGGAGGGAGCTAGGGGATAGCATTGCCCATCCCTGGGGCTACAGTGGGACCTGGGTGAGTGTCAGATCCAGCACCAGGAGCATGTTTGATGCTGGTTGCAGAAGGTGTTCTGTGGCCATGAATACACCGTCCGGAACCTCAAGTTTGCCTTGAAGGTGGAACCACAGAATGAAATAGTGAAGAAGAAGCTTGCATGGGCCAAAGTAAGTGGCTGTGTCCCTGCTGGGGTGGGGTGTGAAGGGGGATGCTGGCTGATGTTGAGCTTTTGGATGTCTCTGGTTCCTCCACAGCAGCGGGATGATGAGGACTTGCCCACAGTGCCCTCCACGCTGCAGGAGGAGTTCCTCTACAACCCCTTCCTGCGGGTCACGTAAGCAGTGATGGGCCCCACTGCAGGGACACCCCAGACTGATCCTTCCCCATGACCTGCTCCCCTTTTCCTTCCAGCATCATTCCTTCTCCCAACAGCTTCACTGGCTGGCGGCAATTCCAAGTGCTGAGGGAGGAGACACAGGGTCCTGCACCACACACACTGTGGGTGCCGCATATGGGCCCTGTGTCCCCCAGCACAGGGAGATGACCCCATCATCCATCAGGGAGGAGGGTCCCCATCCCACCCGCCCCAGTCCCAGCAGAGCTGGTCTCCTTGCAGGGAGGAGGCTGTGCAGAAGTTCACAGGCAAGACAGACCCAGTGGAGGTGCTGAGGACCCTCCGCACCGAGAAGGACAACTTCAAGAAGCCCAAGGAGCGGCCCAACCCTCAGGCCATGCTGGCGTTTGACTGGGGCCTCTTCAGCCCCTTCCTTGAGAAGAAGTGAGCAGCTGTGACACCACTGTCCCCATCCTGGTGGGAGCTTCTCCTGGGCTGTGTCCGCACGGCTCTTGCTCCCATCAGATTCAGCACTTGGGAAGTGGATTCTGTCTTTTACCTGCTTGTTGTGAGCCTGCTGTGCTGTGCTTCCTCCAGCGCCATGCCTGGTTACCCTGGTCCCCGTGGGTGCCTTCAGCCAGGCTGTGGCTGCTGG
Organism: Agapornis roseicollis; assembly: GCA_002631895.1. Lineage (NCBI taxonomy): Eukaryota > Metazoa > Chordata > Aves > Psittaciformes > Psittacidae > Agapornis > Agapornis roseicollis. The sequence continues at coordinate 86,438 of NDXB01003733.1, read as the reverse complement.
TGCTGGAAGGTCAGGGCATGCTTTGGAGGAGGATACCCACACTGGTGAAAGTGCAGGAGTTCTGAGCTCCACACCAGCCACCCCATTCCCTGCTTGGGACAAGGGCAGGCAGGGAGCTGCCAGCTCCATGGGCAGGGATGAGGTGACACTGAGCCTTGCATACACAACAGGAAGCTGGGAAGAGGCTGGAGTTTTTCCTCGTGCCCAGCAGTAGCTTGACTTTGGAAGCCTTCGCTGCAGTGAGGTTTGGGGTATTTTCCCCCTTTTTATTCCCTATTTTTCTGGAAGGCCAACATAGGAAGGTGGCATAGGGATGTGTAACACAACCACTGCATTATGGGAGCCATCCAAACCACTGACCCTGTGCAAAGCACTAGGTGAAGATGAGGCCTGGAGGGATGTGTGCTCCTAACCACTGGCTTCAGAAAACTCAAGGCAGGACAGCGTTCAGGCAGCAAACACCAAGGTGCTGCTCCTCATCCATTGCTCCTTCCCCCTCCAGGATGAAAGCATGGGAAGCTCTTGCCTGAAAGCTGCATTTATGTGGCCTTCTATTCAGAACAAGAGCTGGGGAGCAGCGGGATCCCTTGAGCCTCTTCACTTTGCAGCCTCTTCCTTCAAGTTGTGCAGAACCTACTGTGTTTCGGGTTTTTAAGTGTGAGTGATGAGCAGAGCTTGGTTTTATGCAGGTGGTGGGAGGTGCATTATAAAGTAGTTTTATTTTTGGGGTGGAAATAGAAGGGCTTGATGGCAGCTCTGTAAATAGGTGTGAAGTTCCCCCTGAAGGGCCTGGGCTGCTCCGGGTTCTTCTCTACCTCCACATGCAGCATGTGACTGTCTTGGTGCTGCTGCACTTACCCTTTTTGTGCACAGCTCCAGAGAACATAGAGGAGCTGCTCCCATCATCCTTTCCCCTATGTTGTTGTTTTAAACAGTGCCAATTATAAACTATATTGCTTCTAACACTGGAATAGAGTTGACTTCAGGATCTTTCATGTGTGGATTGCTTCAGTTCCTACTGCTGCAAGGTTTGTGGCTGTTTCTTCCCTTGCTAGAAGCTAAGCTAAAGTTTTTGGTTGCCTTTTATTAAGTTAGAGTGTTAGAATTCATCCTGCTGCACAAACTGCCTCAGTTACCCTGTTTAAATGTAATTAGACAGTTTGCAGATGTTACCTGCGTGTTACCTAGGAGGTTCATGTACAGTAGGAGCAGGATGAACCCCATGTGCTCAGGGAGGGCTCTTGGACCAGCACCAACTCTGTTCATGTTGGCAGCAGCAGCTCAAGAACAAGCCCCATGTTCTTAAGAGCTTGGAGTGTCTGTAGAGCTGACTTGGCTTGTTTCAAGTGGAGAACCTGATGGCTTTAGCAATGTGCTGGTAACTGGAAAAGAGACTCATGTAGAGCCCCGGTTGCTTCATCTCCAGCTAACTTAGCTTTATTTGTGCACTTCCAGCCTGATGTGCATGTTCTCAACAGAAACAGCACGCACCTCCCTTGCACTGAGGTACAGGTTTGGTGGTCTCAGCACTTTTGGACTGACCCTGTGTCAGCAGTGGTCCCTCCTGTGGATTAACTGCCTGCTTTAGTGTAACACTGTGTTTTAAAGCTATGCATGGTAAAGGCTGCACTGAAAGCACTGAAATGAGGGCAGGCAGGGGGAGGTTCTCGCTTTAGGAGCACTGTGAATTCACTCATTGATCAGCAGCACCTGAAAAATGTACAGCTTTAATTAAAAAAGTATCAAAAATGACTTTTACACTCTTGGCTTTACTTGGAACAGAGAGGAGGAGCTTGGAAGAGGACACAGACTGCTGCAGTGAGACGCAGGTCAAGGGCTGGCAGCTTTGCTCTGACAGCCTGAGCTCAAGATCTGCAGTAATCGTGGGAGGATCCTTGCCCAGGGTTCAGTCTGAACTAGATCCCAGGCATCAGCTCCTTCTGGTTGCATTTACCCTGAAGGAACAAAGCAATGGGACAGCTTTTGCCCACTTTATTCCCTGCAGAGTCCTTCCTCACAGAGCAGGAACTGGAAATACTGAAGTGATTCAGCAATGTGGTTCTTCAGTTCATGGTCACTTGCAGCTACAGCAGTCAGCAAGACAGATCCCACATCTACTAGCATCCCCTTGAATTCAGGTACAGTTGTGAATCCTCCTGCACATCCTTCCCCTGCATACACACACTAGAACTCCAATAAGCATTCACATTAAATAGACAAAAAACCAGTCCATAATTCAGTTGCTTTTCTGTGCACAGCTCTGAAAACACCCCCGCATATAAATACAGTGAGACAGGCACATGTCACCTATAGCAACAACAGCCCAAAGCTGTTTCACATCCATCTATCTTCTGGCAGAGCATCACAACACGCTGCATTAAACCAGATGTGCTTTACTAACCCCTTGGATTGCTCTGGTAAACTACTTGAAATGATTACATCTCACAGGCACCTTCTAGTAACCTTGGTGCAGTAACACCTTTCAGAGGCACCAAGGGCTCTGTCCTCACTTGGCAAGCAAGCTGGAATTCCTGAAACACTGAAAATACTGTTTTCTCTGACTTTAATCACATTATCCATCAGTAACTACTGTCAAGGATGGGGTAGATATGCCAAACCTGTGGCTCCCTCCACTGTGTATTTAGGGAGAGAAAGAGAGATGTAATTACCCACAGCTATAGACAACTGTTATAATTAGAGGGTATAAAGTCACTCTTAGCTTTCTCTTCAACATTCAATTCACATTTCAGCAGGCAAAAAGCAGCCTCAGGGATGCTGCTGCTCATGGTATGTTGATACCACCCCCTGTGACAGGGCAAAGAAACCACACTGCCCCAGGGCAGTGAAATGTTAAAGCAGAACCTGAGGTCTAATGAGACCATTCGTATCTCACTGAGGGTGTCCCAGCAAAGACAGCCACAAAAATGAGTGCTGTGAACACACAGCAAGGCCTGGAGGAGTAATTGTGTCATGGAGCACGAAGCTCACCTTGATGCGGCTACAGCCCACCGCGAGCCAGCTCCTTCAGTACCTTAAATCATCAGTGCTGGGAGGAACATGACTGTAAAGAGAGTGCAGATTTTATCCTATGTAGAGCCCAGGCTGCCTAATGCATAAAAGCCAGTGTTTGGGTTTTATTTACACCATTTCAATAATCATAAAGCTGTAGGTATTAAATTGCCTGTCTATACACACATTGCCTCCTCATCCCTCATGAGTCAGAAATTGCACAGAACTTTAGCTCTCTTTTGAGCATCTTAAACATAATTGGGTCAAAAAGGCACCAAGTGTCTGCATCTGGGCTTCCCAGCATCACCATTTGATGTTAAATCCAGTGCTTGCCTTCTCCACCGCGTGGTATTCTGTGTGCAAAGCTTTCAGAGCCTTTTCAGACTCCACACCACCCAGCCACTGCTCATAGAGCTTATGGACAGTCCGATTCTCCTCTGGAACTGCAGTCTGAACAGACTCATACAACCTTTCAACCTGCTGCAGCTGGTCCTTGCTGGAGTCACCATCGAGTTTGATCTGACCACCTCCATTTAAACAGCCTGTGTGCAATGAGGTGAGAAAACAGCACTGAGGTTAGAAAGCACTTCAGCTTCATCAGACATACCCAAAGTGCAACTACAGTTCATGTACTCTGCACCTGCAAACAGCTACATAAAGAGAGCATGGTGATAGTTGTGGTTTACTCCTCAGTTATCTAACAGCAGCAGAGCTGCAGCTCTAGAAGGGAGATCCTAGGCCTGGTGTGCCCCAGTGCCAATTCAGACTGCAGAGAGATGGGACACAGGGATGCCAGGAGGTCCTGGCTCTCATCTTGTGCCTCCAGAGAAAGGCCAGGACACATTCCAGGTAAGAACAGCTTTGGGGTCTCAACTGAAGGTAAGAAACACACCTGGGATACGTTCTGGGTTTGCCGTTGGGGGGGAGTTTGGCTACATAGCATTTGGCTGCACCAAGAGGTGTTCTGGTGCTAAGTGGCCTTTTGGGCTGGGGCTGTGCAGACTCCAACGGAGATCTGCTCACAGATGCAAAGAGAAAGAGGAGGGCTTGCACAAGGTGGAAAAGGGAATAAAACAGGTAGCAAGAGACTCTTCAGCAGCCATAGCAAATGTTCTCTAAAAGCATTAACAGTTGACTTTGTGCAATTTTAGAGGAACAATCTCCTCATGTATCAAAGGGCTCTGAAAACCAGGAGGGCTTCCTTAAAAGTACTAACTATGTAAATTTAGTGCACTGGAATTTAATTGTCATTCCTTAAATCCTGAAGAATGGATTTCCTGCTTCTAGGCAGGAAAACATACACACAAACAGCACTGAACTGATGCTGTGATTGTCACGTCCTCAGAGCTTGGTGGCTTTGCCACAACATCCGGGCTGTGAGAAGCTGCCTGTTGGTGTCACGGTTTGGGTATAGCTCCACAGAGCTGCTCACAGCTGTGAGCTGAGGCAGTGCAATTCCAGTGTGGTCATTACCTGAGGGACAGGCCATGACTTCCACATAGTGATAAGGTGATTTCCCTCGTTTCAGCTTCTGCACCAAGTTCTGGATGTTTCGAAACCCATAGGCCAGTGCAAACTGGAGCAGGACAGCTCCATCCTTCTCCAGTGTCACCTCCTGGAAGTCCTTGTTTCTGAGGAATAAGAGCAGAGAAAACATCCCAATTAACTTCTATTTTAAACTTCAAAGAGCCCTGTGCTAAGCCAGGTCTTGATCAAGAAAACTGTCCTAGTTCTTTGCCACCCAGAGATGAAGGAACCATCTGGCAGATCTTTTTCAGCCTGGTTGGAGGACCCACCACCTGAGCTGGCTTTGCTGAGGAACATCTGCGTTGAGTAAATCCTTAAAAGCTGAGCAAATAGGGCCTTAACAAGAGCTTCATTGTGACAGATCTTTACAGCCAGCTTCAGCCAACTTAGAGGAAGCTTTTAAATTGGAGTGTGTCATAAAACCAGGAAGCAAACCATTCCTGAAGGCTTCCAGACTCCTAAGGTTGGTGGCAATACATGTTCCTGATAAAAGAGTAATCTGATTTTTATCATGTATTTCACAGTGAGCCTCAGGGGGACTGTTTCTTCTGCTTCCTAGTCCAGAGAACCTTAAACTTGAATGTTACTAATCAAGGATGTAATTCATAACAAATACTACTTTATTGTTGCAGCTGGTGTAGTAGTGTTGTAGCTGGTGCAGTGTTGTTGCTGGTGTAGTAGTGTTGTTGCTGGTGCGGTGCTGTAGCTGGTGTAGTAGTGTTGTAGCTGGTGTAGTAGTGTTGTTGCTGGTACAAAGAATCTCAGCTGACTGAGCCTCCATGCCCAAACTCATGGGACTTGTTTTCTGCCTTCCACAGCACAACTAAAAGAGACCCAATGTCTTTACACAAGCTTTTCTGTTCTTTGACAGTGAAATCAGCAAATACTTTGCTGGCCTGGCTGCAGGTGTGGCAGCCCAGATCCATGGGAGTTCTGTCTTCTAAATGACTCCAAAAATTGCTGCAACTTGATAGTGGGAAAATCCATCAGGCGAAAGTCAAGCCTGTGGGTGGTGCAGGGGCTGAACTCTCCAAGGGAAAGGCTGTGTGAGAACTCCCTGATTTATTGCCCAGCAACTGTGGGAGTGAGAAGCCAATTCCCATGCCTCGGAGTAAAATCTTTAACATTGCAAAGAAGTTTCAGCCCATCAGCAAGATAAAAGCATGAACAGAATTCCAATGAAAATAGTGCTTTTTGTAGGGCTTTAAGCTTCTTACTTTAAAGGTTTGTACTGAACTGTATCCACTTCAATTCCAAAGAGCTCCTTGGCTGCATATTTGTATACGTGTTCCAAGTAGCCACCAGAACCACCTCCAGAGTGGCTTGTGAGCTTCTCTTCTGCACTGCTGAATCTGCATGGAGGAAGAAACAAACTGTTTTAGGGGACTCTGTGATAAGCCAGAACAACCAGCACAAATGCAAAGGTCGAGGGGAGTCAAAAGCAACAGAAGAAACTCTTTCTGAGTTCCTAGCTTTTCCTTTTCTCTTGGGAACCAACTGTTTATAGCTTTAGAGCCCAGCAGCTTTAACTCTGTGCTGCGTGCATCCTCTGGTCCAGCTCAGTGGAAATACCATTACATGCCACAACCAGGCTTGATCCTGCCACCTCAATCTTTGCATACCAAGAATATGTTTGGGTATGTTGAAGTTATAAGGGCAATGTGTAGTTTGTTAGCTTCCTGTTTAATAGCTCTACAAACATCCTGGATTTGGGAGAGAAATACTAAAGCTATGGTGCTGTGGGTCTGCACAATGCATGCTTCTCTTGGGGAACACAACCTGGCAGAAGTCTTGGCTCGGTCATCTCCTCAATGCTAAAGCTTTCCTGCAATACCAACAAAAGCAGAATTCATGATTGAAAGCTCTAGCTGTGTGTTATGTGTTCTTTGAAATCAGCTACTTCAGATGTGGTTGCTGAGACCTGAGACATTGCTGCTGGGAGGTATCAGCGCTATGACCACAAGCACAGAGAGACAAACCCCACACTGTTGTGGTTTTGTGTGCTTACAGTCAGGTAACAGAGGTGAACAAAGCTAATGATGCCAGGACGTGGCTGTCCTCAGCAGGAACCTGGTTCAAGTTCAACATAGTTGTGTTTAACCTAAGTTCTGTCATTCTAGTTCTGCACAAGTAATTCCCTCTCCCTGACATGCCAAAACACAACCAACCACTCACAGGTCAAGATAATCTTTCTTGAGAATATCTCACCAGATGGAAGCCACAACAATAGCTTTTGTTAGGAGAGAATAACAAGATGAGGGATCTGCTCATAAGCACTCCTCAGGCACTGACACTTGCATTCTCCTACGAACAGCTGCAGAAGGGAAAACACTTGAACTCAGGCCAAAGGGTTTCAAGTCAAATGGAAGATGTTGCCTCTCCCAGATAACATCTTTGCTTTGGCAGAGCTGCAGAAGGCAACACTCGAGCCTGCAATCGCCCCCTGAACCTATTTTTAATGTGATGTTGTTTACAGGAACTGAGCTTCATTAACAGCATGTTTCAGTGTGTCTGGCCTCACGTACTGCTGCTCTCTTAAACTGAGCCTGCCAGTGAAGCCTCAGTGCTGGCCTGGAGCAAACAGTTACAGCAGCAGAAGTCCTGGGATTTCTGGCACTTGGGTTCATTCTTGCTGCCAAATGTAATAACCACTTAATGGGCTTTTCCACGTGCTGGGGGATAAAGCAGAACAAGAGCCACCAGAGTGCTCCAAGTCCTGAGGAATACGTGCTGTTTGTAAGCAGTCAATTTACCCAGTGTGTTATAGCTCCAAAAGGTGATAGAGGTGCTTTATCACTGCTAGCATGAGGCCTGGTGCTCACAATGTCCTCCTAAGAACCTGGCCAGAGATGCTTATCAAGTCATTAGACATTCAGTTCTATGTTATAACTGACACTTCCATAATGTCATTTCCTAAGGGAACCCAAATACTTCAGAACCTTCTTTCCTTCTCCATTTTCTGTTGGTGCTGTAACAACAGAGCAGGTACAACAGAAGTACTTGTTTATGTGGGCAAGGTTTGAAGTTGTATCTTTGGGACTCGACCATGCAGGCATTTATTATAGTTGAGGATACTTCTTTTTTGACATGAAAGATACCTGTGTACAAGTTATGTTAGAGAAAGACACTTAATACAGAAAAAAGTGTGTATAAGTAGATTTGTGCTAGTAAATGTGTTAGGTGAAACCTACACCATTGATACACTGCAGTGTAGCAGAAGGAAACTGGGCCTCTATGCAGCACATTGTTGTAAATCTCTATATATTCCTTAGGTGAAAGGGACTGGATGGCAGCAGGGTCTCTACCTCACATTCTCCTCTTTGCAGAAGCACAGGACTGACCACTGTAACAACTTAATCTAGGAAATAGGCCTCATGTATGGATGCTTCCCTTCACAGCTCAGTCAACAGCCATGTGCTGATCAGGCAGCTCCCAAGTCAAGGCTGCCAATGGCACTTGATTGTACTGGAAAGGCTTGAGGCCTATTTAGGAATAAACCACATTTCAAATCAAGAGTGTCACATCTGCAAGGGCTGCAGCTGAAAACAGATTAAATCCTGATCTAAGCATGTGCTGGATGCTGCATATTTGGGGGATCAAAAACTCTTGTAAAAACTGAAGGTTTTGAACCATAGACTTATCTTTCATAATGCCTAAAGTCTGCCAAACATGCAGCCTGTTTATTCATGTGCAAAGTGCTAGAAAGACATGTCTTTTACACTGAAGAATGCTTTGGTTTAGTGTTAGTGCAGAACCAGCACTGCACATCAGCTGAGAGGAGTAAAATGGGATCTTAATGTTTCCACCATCACTTAGATCTCTGCGCAGTTGTCACTTAACCAGATGTTACTCTTCAGTTCAAGCAACCAAAGTCTCATCTGGTTTGCATGTGTCTTAGATTGGTTTTTGTTTTTTACAAGACTCCTACAGATGAGCTGAGACACCTGAGTATTTCTAACTTATGCTTTAACTCTGGAATACAGTAGCTCTGATAAAACGGAACAGACACGAGCAAACTGAGCACAGGCCAGTAACAGGCTTTGTTTTAGCAAACTCTTTAGCACTGATGAAGATTCTTTCACTTCTCAAAGGCTGCAGGTGGGTTTTTGCAGCATTCCACCAGCTACATTGTGAGTAACAGTAATGGGTAAATGACTGTCCCAGTTTGTACTTCTCTCCACAATCATTTTGCCATTATAGTCTTACTGAGCTCAGTCTAGCAGCTCTGCTGGTTTACAATAAGAGCTGCTGATCCTTGGGCTACTAAAATTTAGAACAAATAGCTACAGATTCTCCAAAAGTTCATTGTATTCTGTAGATTAAGTATTTCAGTGCACAACTGTCTGGATTCAATTAACACAGGGAAACAAACTGGATGCAAACACATGCTGCTTGTGTTGAACAGTAGGGGAAAGGGGAATTCTGCTGAAGACCTCTAGAAATGGTGGGTGAAAACATGACTGAAGATGCAACTAAGATTTTGTTCTTACATGGTATCCAATGGAGCAGGATCTACATCTGACAGAGAGACTCCTTCTTGTTCCAACAACTTGAGCACTTCTCCTAAAATAGAACCACAGACATAAAAAGTTCTTATTTTCAGCAGTAAAAAAAAAAAAAAAACAAAACCAAACAAAATACACAGATCAGGATACAAGGTTTCATCTACAATTTCTGCCAGGACACGATTTGCATTACCAAATGTAATTATGCAGCAATTCCATACACTGCAGAGACAAAGGGTTATTAAAACTAGCAAAAGCCCTGCTCTGAGGCTTCCATCCATTAGCTGCACTCCCTCTGGCTCTGCTTACCTGTGGTGATCACACAGTCCACATCACGAGTTTGGTACTCTTGGTTGAAAAAGTCTGGCCTCGAAGCCTCTAGCTTTTTGTCATAACAGGGCATCACTGTTACATGGTATATCTGGTCAGGTGTTAAGTGCTGGAAGAGAGACAAAGCTGTGCAGCTGGACTGGCCAACATCAAACCAAGCTCTTGAGGGAGATGTTTTCCTGGTAGAAATGAGAATGATGTTTCCCCCCACCTCCTTTTGCTAACGCAGATGATCTAAAGTCAGTGAATTTCTAATTGTGCAGTTATAGAATATGCTGCTTCTGTGCTACTAAACCCCAGCCCCTGCATCAGCAACTAAGAAATGATCTGGAGTCAAAAAAACACTCATGACCATCCAAGAAATAAGCACAGGCTGAGGAAACAAAGTCACTGACTCTAGGCCATTGTTTCAGTATCTTGTGCCAAATACTCTGAGTAGCTGCCAATTTCTGCAGCAAGCATGCAGATGTCAGCATTTACTTAATGCAAGTGTTAAATCACTGCTCATTAATGGACAATAGATTGTACAATCAGAACTGATGCTTAGGTTTCTTACTGGACAAATCTAGGCTGTTATAGCATAGCTCTAGTGTTTAAGTATCAGATTTACATTTGGACAGATTCCAAAGGTTGAAGACTGAGAACAGAATTAAGTCAAACTGCAACAGAACATTAAGTTGGGAACAAGCAAATCACTTTCAGGCAAGACATGATCTGCACGTAAGCACTGACTGAAGTTTCGCCTTGCTGAGTAACTTCAGATAAATTACTCTAAACATGAAAATACCACATGTAGCCAAGATGAGAGCACGGAGACACTGAAAAAGAAGCCCTTCAAGCCTTCCCAAGTGAAACACAAAGTATTAAGTAGTCCATGCAGTATGTGCTCAGTGTTACTGCCCTAGTTGCTAACTTCTTATTAGATAAAATAGAAAGATGTTGCCTTTGTTGGTTTCTGCAAGGGAATTTTTACCTTTAATGTATAACATGTAGCAAAACACAAAATAGCAGCTTAATGCCTTCAGTTTTAGCTGTTTGCCATGAAGCACAGTGCACGCTTCAGAGCCTTACCTGCTGCTCTGCAAAATAGCCCTTGATCAAGGAGCCCATGACCTGCTGTGGGGACTTGGTGGTACTGATATAAGGAATGATGAAGCTGCCATGGGTTTTCTCTGCATAGCAGATCCAACCTGGTAAGAGTGTAATTAGCAAACTAAATTAGAACAGAACAAGCACCCCTTCACCCTCCCCTCAATCCTAGGCTTAATAACCATTAATAACCATTTTTGGCCTGGCTTCAGCACAGAAAGCAAAGGAAATGTCACACAAGATCTAATTTATACATCATGAGGTAACTGTATGGATCACTGCTATTAATGCTGAGATCTCTGTGTACTGTGAAGAGAGTAATCCTCTAAGTACATCTATCCACTTACAGTTTTCTGATCAGCTTTTGGGGTTTCTGTTCTGTACTATTCATGTGCCACTGTATTATTCCCAGAAGTAATTCAGTGCCATACCTGGACAGGCAGAAGCAAGCATTGGCAAAGCCTTTCTGTCTTCTGATTGCTTTTGAAAGCGTTTCACAAACTCTCGTTGGCTCTCCAATAGGCTGAAGTTTCTTGAGAAGGTTGTATCAAAAACATAGTGCACACCTAGAGAATACAGCATCTGGGTTAGAATTCCCAGGGAAGAGACAGCAAACTACAACAAAACCCTCCAGTCAAACCAGACTCAAACCACACATCTTATTTACAGGTACCACCCCCTGCAGTCACGAGTGATCCTCATTCCCTAGCACAATGAGATGAGCAAAAGTGTCAGGAGGACTCCAAATCTAAAATGCAAAGTTCCTTCCTTCCGTCACTCCAAGTTTATCATGTGAGTGTAGCTGTAGACAGTTGTCAATTTAGCTAATGCCAATTAATGAAGCATTGTGAGTCCATGGGAGGTTATATCACATCAAACTTGTGTGCCCCTTGTGATGCTTAACTCCTCTGTGATTAACAGAACACACCACCACACTTGCCTAAGCTCTTCAGAAAGGCAGTCAGCTTCTTTGTTGTTTCCAGGACACCCATTTTACACCTTGCAGCCAGTGAAGCTCTGGATTGGGGTGAAACAGAAACCACCACCAACTTCTGTTCACTGGGAATGGCACTCTGAAAGATCCAACAAACAACACTGTTCAGACAACACTAGTAAGGTATGTGCAGAACCCTCATCACACGACAACATCAGATACTTAACTCTGAAGTCAGTAACTTACAACATTAAAGGTCCTTTCCAAACCCATGCTCTTACAACACTGGAAGAAGCACAACAGCGCACTGAGGATGTCCTCAGCTCTCTGATACTCATTTGCCATGACTTGTCACCTACCTTGTTAAAAGCCAGCATTTTGTAGAGCTCTTCATGGCTCTGCTGAGTTATTAAAACACTCTCTGCCGATGTGATGCAGCCACTACAAGCTAAACAGTCATTGAGGGTAATTTTAGCCTTTTCCAGTTTCTGTGCTCCTCCATCCTGTAAAGAAGCAGATCAGAGTCAGTTCTGATCGCAGGAAGAATGAGGTACAGCTTTCTCACCTTTGCTATGTTTAGTAGAAAGATGTTGCGTTTTTATGCTCTCAGCTCATCATTGAGAAACTATCTTTTAGTAAGATGAGGAGGGTGACAAATATCTTTGAAGTTTCCTGCTTGAACCGGATTATTTGGCACCAGATGCAAACGTGCTGAGGAACTTCAGGAAAATTCTAGCAAGGCCAATACCGTAACTTCCATCAAATGCAAACAGTTGCTTAGGCCACAGCTATTTGTGCTACACGGTGGGCTAACACTGCTCCAAAGCGCTGGAATTCTACAATCCCAGAGGCAAAGGGTTTTCAACTTGTGGGTGGCTGAAGACTGCAGTCACTGTTTTAACCATAAGACTATAGACCACAGAGATCCTAACTATGCCTTTAAGCACCCACCTCCAGCATGCATTTAATATTGCCCTGGAGAAGGCATGCCAGCTTTGCCACCTCTATCAGATACTGCTCATGTTATTCCTAGAATGGTTTGGGTTGGAAAGCACCTAAGATCATCCAGTTCCAACCCCCAACTGAATACACTGGAGCTGTTTCTTCATAGAACCCTTAATTTCACTCCTGGTGCATAGGTCATGTAACCAAACTGCAGCTCACTAACACTGTTTCATTGATACTGAGTGTGCTGCAGTCTTTCTGTGTGCAAAACTCAGGCACTGATGGGAAAAGTGTCACAGCAAATCCCAGTGTGTGGCTTGCCACTGGAAGGAACTATTTTTCATAGTATTTGACCTGGATAAGTCAGTTTCCCCATGAGACTCTCCTCTTAAATGTCACTTCTCAATATAGGCAGAAACAGCCCAAGCAATTAGACAGCATTAAATTAAAACCTTAAAATAAGAAACTTTGGACTCTGGAAGTGCTGTATCCCCCTTTTCTAAATGACAAGGTCATCATCTGCCTGAAGTTAAATGTACAATTTCGAGATGAATTCCCAGCTTGGTTAACTAAGAAATGCTGACCTGTTCTGGGTAAATAGGAAAATCATCCTGCAAACCTTGGCATTAATTTTGGAATCTTATGGATTGTGCAGGCTATTAAACAAATAATTTGAGCTATTATGACAAAATCAGAGCAAAATCTAAGATTATTTAATTGAACCTCTCTGTGACATAATGCAATAATAAAAGACATTGTCACAAATAACCTTGGAATTGCTAATACTTAAGCAAAATAGACTTGGCTTATCTGTTTTGACACTGAAAGTCCTCACTAATCAAAGCCAGTGTTTCAGAGCATGAAAGACTGACACAATTGGAATTATTGCTTATAAAACCAGGTCATTAAAAGCTGGACTTTGGAAAATGGGTATGAGAATGCTGACAGCAATAGTGACACTTCTCTAACATCCTGCTCCTCTCTGAGGCATTAAATAGTTGCAGGCTATTCAAATTCTCAACAATACACTCAGGTTTTCTGGCTATTTTACACAACACAGAAGAAAAATCACACCAACCTGACTGATCTGAAAATAGCTTCCATCTGCCTCAATTCTGATCTTGGCTGCTGCTTTTCCAAGCTTTTTTTCCACTTTTACAGGTTTGATACATTCCTGAAAGAGAAATAAAGCCTGAAAGTGAGAACATGAGCAACAAAGAAGTAGATCTACTAGATCAAACAATTATTTCTATAGCGAATGCTGCTGCTTCTTACTGACCCTTAAGCTGTGCTGGATTTTACAGCATCTACAATCATGGAGGCAAATGTAAAAGCCAAAACTTCTTACCCCCTTCTTACAGAAGGAACACCTTTCCAGCATCATACCAAAAGCAGAGGACGCTTTGCTGTTCTTCCTGAAGAACACAGCGGTGTTTTAGGGAGCCCTGAAAGGAACAGAGGCTTCTCTGCAGCCTCCTCTCTCCAATCTTACAGATGCACTCTTCATGGCAAGTTTTAAGTGATGGAGGCGTGGCCACTACAGTCAACATGTGCCTTGTGCCAATGAAGGCTCATTTAATGTGGAAAGGGCTCTGACGACTTCAGATGGACTCTCTCCAGTGTTCTGTATTGTTCTGTGATGAAGTCTCAGGGGTGGTTTTGGCATCTGGTGTGACTTTTATTGTTTAGGCACCTTATGACTCCTTGTCCTACTTCTATAGCTGGAATCCCCTTTGCCTTTTACCATCCTTGCTCTGCCAACATCTTCGGATTTCCCCTCCATAGTTAATCCAGCTTTACTATATATTATTTATTATATATATATATATGTATTTACTTTACCAAGTCACTGTGATGCTTCAGTGATGCTCACTGAATACAATCTCTACCTGAATACAGTCTCTACTGGAAACAGAAAGCAGGTTGCTTTCTGTGAGTGAATCTCACTGAATACAATCTCTACTTGAAACAGAAAGCTGGTTGCATTACGTATGTGAAAGCCTTCACCAGGAAGCCCAAGTACTGCTAGGAGTTAATGGAGTTTTCTCTGCCGCATTCCACAGATCTCATTTCAGAGTGGTTTCATTGTCGTCAGCCAATGTGTCGGGGAGGTATCTCTCTTCTGCTACTTATAGAGGTTTGCACCCATCAGCATCACTGCCCTCTCTATTCCCTGTGCATGGAGGAGACAACGAGGTACCTCCATGCTTCTCCCCTTTTATTCAGAATAGAACAGAATCATAAAATCAATGAGGTTGCAAAAGCCCTGTAAGCTCACCCAGTCCACCCGTTCCCAGCACTGCCAAAGCCACCACTGACCCATGGCACTGAGGCCTCGTCTCCACGGTGTGTGAACCCCTGCAGGGCCGGTGCCTGCAGCCCTGCCCTGCGCAGCCTGTTCCAATGCTTGAGCACCCTTTGGGGCAGGAATTGTTCCTCAGCTCCATCTAAACCTGCCCTGGCGCAGCTTGAGGCCGGTTCCTCTTGTTCCATCCCTTGTTCCTTGGGAGCAGAGCCCAGCCCTTCCCGGCTCCATCCTGTCACGCATTGTAGGGAGCCACCAGCTCTCCCCATAGCAGGCGGCTGCTGTCACTCTCCTCCCTCAGCGCCATGTTCCCTTGCCTCCCCTGGCCGGGCCGACCCCACTGCTCCCGAAGGGGGGGGGAGGGGGTTTGCGGGCCCGGGCCGTGTCGTGGCCCCGCAGCCCCGCCCCGCACCCACCTGCGAGGGCCCGATGTAATCGTCCAGGTCGGTGAGCTGCAGCACGCCGCTGAACGGGGACGCCATCGCGCCGGGCGCAGCGGGACGGGAGCTGCCACGTTGCCGTAAAAGGAGAGGTGCCGCGCTGTCGTAAATGGGGAGATGACACACTGCCGGAAAGCACGGTGAGGCGGGAGGGTGCAATGGCGGCTGGGGGGGTGAGGCGGGCCGGCGCGCCTGACAGGGCAGGATGTCCCTCAAGCAGGGTGTCTGCAGCACGTTTGCTGCCTCATGGGATGCAGTGGAAGGTGTGTCAGGCTGAGGTAAGATACAGGCACTGTAGAGAGGGAGGTGTCAGGGTTTTTTGCTTTGTAATCACTGTGAGGTTTCTTCGTCAGTCATATCTTGGGCTGCATTAAAGGAGCGTGAGGAAGGGCTTGTCCACAGAGGTGGTGGATGCCCCATTCCTGGAGACATCCACGGCTGGAGGTAGTTCTGGGCAACCTGAGCTAGGTGAAGGTGTCCCTTCCCATTGCAAGAGGTTAGAATTGTAGAATAGTTAGGGTTGGAAAGGACCTTAAGATCATCCAGTTCCAACCCCCCTGCCATAAACAGGGACACCTCACACTAAACCATGGCACCCAAGGTTCTGTCCAACCTGGCCTTGAACACTGCCAGGGATGGAGCACTCACAACCTCCCTGGCCAACCCATTCCAGTGCCTCACCACCCTCACAGGAAAGAATTTCTTCCTTATATCCAATCTAAACCTCCCCTGTTTAAGTTTGAACCCGTTACCCCTTGTCCTGTCACTACAGTCCCTAATGAAGAGACCCTCCGCATCATCCCTATAGGCCCCCTTCAGATACTGGAAGGCTGCACTGAGGTCTCCACGCAGCCTTCTCTTCCCTTCCAACCCACACTGTTCTATGGGTCTGTAATTCATGTCGCAGAGTAAGGCCTCAAAGCTCTTGAGCCGGTGGAGGTGGCCTGGGTACCTGTCACCCTTGGGACTGTTCTCCCGCTGGGGTGGCAGCAGGTGGGCTGCTGCTCACACAGCTTGAGGGTTTGAAGCTGTTATCTCCTCCCTGCACAGCTTGTGCTCATGTGAATGCACCGTGTTTTGTGTGTTAGAGGGTCAGAGTGTGGGAAATTACTTGTTCTTTGAAGGAAACCATTTCACTTCCATGAGAAACACTGGAGAAAGCGATGAACAAGTTTTCAAGGCTGTGGTGCTGCCTGGTTGGAGCTTGGCATCTCGATTGCAGACCTGCCTGGACGTTTCCCAGTGTTGGTGTTGCAAGGAAAGCCTTACAAAGTTGGGCTCTTGAAGAATACAACTTAATACACGTTAACAGGAGCTCTATTTCACAAATAATACCTTGGTGCTATTTGTAGAAGTGCTTCAATGTACCAGATGGGAAAGGCTCAGTGCAGGTTGCTGTCAATAAGCAGAGCTGCTTGGCCTTTCCAGGTGTAGCTGCAGGCGGAGTGCACAGGGAAACTAGTAGTGACTGGGGTGCTCCTGAAAGCACTGCTGGGTTTTGTCCTTGTAGCTTCAAAACCTCTGGTTAAGGTGAAAGGATGGGGCTCCAGACAACACCTTCACCAACAAATGCACCAGGCTGCAGGATTCTACATGGCTTTAACATCAATTTCAACTCTAGGTGATTGTGAAGAAGTGATGAGCTCTGAAGAACAATCACCCTTGCTGATTGCAGTGTTGTGGAGCTTCCTCTGGGATAGAATACCTTCTCATCAGGGGAAGGTTAGAAACTTGCTAACCAGAGGGGGAAAGCACAGTAAAAAGTGTGGGTTTTCATATGTATTATTGCTCTTCTGGTTGCAGGAGTTGCTGAAATAAATATTAAGGCACCTCATCAGCTCTGAATCCACAGAGGCTGTCCACAGAGACAATGATCTGGTCAAGGGTCTGGAATAACTGTTCTACTTCCTGATAGCTTTCCCATAAACCCATTTGGAAATGCTTTATTAGTGGAGTAGAATCCCGAGGGAAGGAGCAAAAGTCATCTGTGAAGTTGGTTACAACTGGGTTGTGTGAAGCAGTGGGGGACGTGCCCTTTGCAAGCTGTTTGCATTCTAAACAAGCATAAGGGTGTCAATGCCAGGGAGAACTTGATGTTCACTCCCAAGTCCCTTTTCACTCAATCACTTGAGTTGTGTGTATCTGCTACTTTAAGGTGAAACCCCAAAGTAGGTCCCAGCAAATCTTTCAGGCTCTGAGCACCTAGCTCCTACACAGGAGAAATAGTAACTCAAGAATTAGGTAGGTTCATACACAATTATGTGGAATTGCTCATTGAGTAGTTACATAGTAGAGACTTCTAAGGTGAGTGGTAATGGATGGGTCATGTTATCAAAGTGCAGGTGGGATTGTGCAAGAGCCTGGCCCTGCTCTGTGCAGAGATGGTGAAGTCTCCAAGGCAGGGCTGGCATCAGTGCTCAGTTTTGCTATGTGTTATGTGTTTCTTCTGGATTAAGGCCTAAGAATGTGTAAGTGACCATGATAGGGGAGTTGCTCTGAATTTCCCAATATTTATGTCAGTCCAGTTTCTCATTCCTCTTTGAATGTTACAGAAAGGAAAAACCTACAGGTCTAGTTATAAGGCAGTGTTAGAAACTCTGAAACAGCCTGTGTCCCTTCAGTGCAGCCATGGTGACATTAATGAAAGGCACAGAAGACACCATATTTTAAATTATTTCATGATGACCGAAGCCAATTCTAACTCTGGGCTATATCCCACAGAGAGTACCATCCCCAAGGAGACTTTAAATCAAATCTGGACCTGCTCTATTCCTGCTCAGTGAAGTCAACTCCAACCACATGGACAGAATGAAGGTAGGAACCTATGACTGATACTTTGCCTGATCAATAACTACTGATGCAAAGGTACCTGCAGTATAAAACACTTGCAAAGCTTGGCAGTGTGGGCACAGGATACTGAGGGACAGCAGCTCCACCACTGTCTTGTTGACATGGGGGAGCAGAATGCACAGTCTTTGCAGCCACACAGCTGTGTCTCCCAAGGCCATGTCAGTAACATGTGGAAGATGATCTCAGCTGTCATCATCAGCATCCTTTCTTGAACTTCAGTGCTTCCAGGAAAGCAGAGCTCAGAGGGAGGAAGGAATTCCAGCAGGTGATGAGCAGAGCTGTTAGAAAGCCTTGATGAGGCTTAGCAGAAAAAGTGGTGAAGGAATAATTGGCAAAATGACCCCAATTTTTCCTCTTTGCTGCTCTCCTCCCCTTCCTTCCTCTCCTGCTGGACAATAACAGTTGGAAATATGACCTGACTGTGTCCTTGCTGGGTAGTTGACCTTGGCAATTCACTTTTGTCAGCAGAGTTGGACAGCAAAGCAAAGCAGGTGCTTGAATTTCCTTTCCCTTCCACTCCCACAGCCACTGCTTTTGTGAGAGCAGGCAGCAGAGTGCTCACATTGGGAGGTGAGGCTGGGGCATGCTCAGACTCCTCAGCTTGGCTTTTGTTAACTGGTAGGAACAGCAGCACTAGAGCAAGCAGCAGTCTCTCCCTCACTCATACACAAATGTTTTAATGGATGTTAACAGTTTTAGGGGCCTGGATTAGAACCTTTCATAAAGACTTAGACTAGCACCAATCAGCAGTAGAGAAGCCCTTGCTGTTTACAGCCTGGCTCTGTGTTGGAGTGGTAGATGTGCTTCCCAAATTGCTCCAAGGAGGAACTTTTTACACTGGTCTGTGTACCCAGGTTAAGGTAAAGTGAGGGCTGGGGTGAGATGAAGATCATACTGAAGCAGGAGGAACTCTTCTGGCTTGTCTTCCAGATATACTTTATGTCTGGCCATGGAAATCCCAGAGTTGGAAGTCTGAAGGTTCACCTATGACTGATTTCACTAGTAGCTGTTCTCTGCTGCTAGGCAGGACACTTGTGAGCATGTTCTCAGCAGACCATGTGTAATTTAATATCTCCTCTTCCTGTGTCTTAGCAGCCACTGCTGTTTGGAGCTTGTTACTAAAGCTCTTGTCTTTCTATGGAATTTATATTTTCCTGATAAGATGGTTATCCCTGTGTCCCTGCCTGTGGCAGGGGATTGGAACTGAATGATCTTTAAGGTCCTTTCCAACCCAAACCAGTCTGATTCTGTATTTCTATATGATAGATCAAAAAAACCCAAACAGAAATGACTTAACGTTTGTCATGAGCATTTCCCGGTAGTTTCCACAGGAGCAGACGCTGTTGTGTGAAATCCTCCTGCTCAGTTACAGCAGCTCCTTCCCCACGGGCCTTCCCCAGGTGAATGGCTTAGCAGAGACCTCCAGTGGCAGTGGGAGAGATTCCCAGGAGAGAGCCTGAAGGGTGTCCAGGGCTCCTGGTGCCCTCTGGTGCTCGCACGTTCCTTGTGGCAGCCTGGTCTCAGGAGCACGCTGGCTTCTCTAACGGGTGTCCTGAGTCCCCAGAGCAAGGAAGGTGCTGTGGGCTCTGCACAGGTCTGCTGGCTTGAGGCAGTGACCCTATAGGTACCTGCAGGGCTGGGAGGTTGTAGGAGGCAGGAACCAGAACTGACCCTGCAGTGCTTTTCTTACCTTCCCCAGTTCTCTCTGCAGCCCTAACCTTGCTGTGTACTTCTTAACACACTTCTTAATGTCCTATATTTTTCCTGCCTTTCCTGTCCTGGGAAATCAGGACACAGCCAGACAAATTGCCTGTGTATGGCTCCATGTGCTGTAGTGAATGTGATGTTCAGCCAGGTTCAGTGACTGACCTGCTTGGTACGTGTTTACTTTTCATCAGATGTAGCAGGAAGGGGTTCTTACCCTCCCTTGTCTTACTCTGCAGAGCAGGAAGGGGCAGGACCAGCTGAAGTAAACCCCTTGCAGGTGCTTGACATAGCAAGATGCCCAGGGTGTGGGGAGAAGGTACTTATAGTATCAGACCTTTGGCTGACTGAGGCTCAGGGAGAGTGGGAGAAGGGCTTTAGTCATGCTAGAAACTGGGTTATGCTTCCCACTTCATGAGCTACATCTCTGACTTTCCTAGTCTGGGCTCTCACCTTTCCCCCACTTCTTCCTTAGGGCTACGTGTAACCTGTCACCCAGTAGGTGACATTGTGCACACATATGTGTGTATATATAAATATATATATATAAAGGAGAGGGCAGGTCAGACTGCCCTGCTGCATCACAAGGTGTCAGCCTTGCTGTAGGGAGAAGCAACTGAGAACACACACAGTGTCTTAGCAAGTGGCTGACTCATGCAGAATACTATGTTTCTGAGGCTCTAAAATATACAGGCAGAGCTTTGTGCTTGAGAATAAGGAGTGCCTGACAATTATAGCTATATTTTGCTGCACTTCAGTGTGTGGTAGAGATGGCCAAGTGCTGATGATATTCACAACAGAGCCAAAAGGAGCAGGGACATTACTGGGTGCCCACAGCACCTCACTCTTTCTTGCTTGGTCCTCTGGAAGGTGAGTGTGTGCTTTGGGAGGACTCACTCAGCCAGAGAACATGGGAGCTGTGAGAACATGGCACAGCAGCTGGTACCAGTAGTGCTGCTCCTGGAATGCCAGGTACTTCTAATGCTGTGAGCACCATGGTACAGCCTGAACTGATGGCTGAGGTCAGTGTCTTGACAGCCTGGTTCTTCCTGACCAGCCTTTCAAGGCTGGGCTGGGTTTCTGGCAGCATGTGTGAGCTCTGGGCCTACTCCTGCTTAAAACTGGTCTTCCAGTAATGTGACATTTAAACTGGTTGTGCTTCTTAGGGCTGGCTGTTAGTGTCTCCAATAGGCATAGCCTCAGGACCCTGCCCTGGTGGGCAGCTAAATAGGCAGGGCTAGGGCATCACTAAACACTTCTGCTCTCAAGTGCAGCCAGTTGGTCACCAGCATGGATAGAAACCTTGTTGAAAGTGGCAGATGAGATAGCAGAGTGCTCACCTTTTGGTTTAGCTTGGTTTGGCTCATAATTCAGGTCAAGGTGTGAGGGTCAGATGTAGGTGGTTTCTGACTTTGTGCAAGAGAAATGTTACAGAGGAGAAAGGGAGGTAGAAAGCAAACAAAACCTTTTGTGTAAACCTCTGGCAAGGTGTAACATGGCAGTTGGGGTTTAATTCCAGCTATATACTGGTATTTGATGCTATTTGGACTTTTTATCCAGCCTTAAGCATTTCTGTTGCCTTTGTATTATTACACTTCCTTTAGCAGTGTGCAGAAAATAGCTGTGGGAGTGTTGTGTGGCCCAAGCTGGTTTTGCTCTGGACTACAACAGGGAATAAATGAGGATTGGGTTTTGGTCCTGGGGTGACCGAGGATTCACGTGTTTGATGGTAGGCAAGTCCCTGCTTTGGCTTTCCTCCCTCACTGACCCTTGGCTTTCCTCTGTCCTCCTTCAAAGCTTAGCAGCAGCCTCAGGCAAAAGCCTGTCAGTGCAGGCAGGGGAGGATGCATGGTCTTGCTTGAGCTATAAAACACAAACCCCCACTCTCTGGTTCTGGTGACCCCGCTGGCATTTGTAGGTGTGGGTGCAGCAACATCTTGAAACCAATGTTTCCTTTTGCTTGTAACCAAATGCTAAAGCAAACAGGGGGAAGACAAGCTGCTCATTGAACCAAATGTTGCCTTGTTTATCAGAATCTCTCTAGCTGACATTTACCAAGCAGGCACATAACGCACACAGGCACATGGCTGTATGTGAGCTGTGCACTCACACATTCCTTTCAAGATCTACCCTGAGATAAGAATCACTCCTGTCAACTTGAAACTGTTCTTGTATTGATCTGAAGGCATAAATGTTGCTCAGTTGCTTTCTGAACCAGTGGCCACTTCTTGTATCTTCCAGTCCTTGAGGCACAGCTGTGTGGTTTAATTCCTGTGTGGAGAGTCAGCTCCTTTTCTGATCTGCCCCATTGGTCCTGGGAATGCTTTGGTTTGCAGAGAAAAGTGGCTCTGCAGCTGAAACGGCCCAGAATGCTCTGCTGCAAACATCACAGTTGCCTGTTCAGAGCAATCCTTCCCAATACTGACCACAGCAGTTATGTTCAAGAATAAAACCTTCTTTATAGGTTACTTCCAAGATGAGGCTTTCCAGAAACACCTTTACCCAGAACCTTTCAGGCTGCCAACGCAGAACATTGCTCCAGGCAGAGTGCTTGGAAGGCTGAGGCACTCTTAAGCCACATGTTCTGGTGAGTGCCTGCAGAGCTCTCCTGGGTTACTCCTCTGTGATCTTGCAGGTAGGTCCTGACAGCAGCTTTGGTCCAGAGCAGGATCAGAACTGCTGTGCAAGGACACAGTGAGCCATTGGGCAATGCTGTTTGATTCACTGCCACCAAGATCCCAGTTCTCACAGGTGGGCATTTTTTGAGCAATGCTTCCTTGTTTTTGATTTTGGAGAGAGAAGGAAGGAAGAGGCTTCACACAGGCTTGTTTCAGTCAGTGAGAGTCTTTCTTTGCATTCCAAGTCCCAGTAAGCCTCAGAATCTGTTCAGGGAGGATAAAAGGTGGAGCTAAGTGCAAGTAATAAGCAAGTCTCATAACTCCATTCTTGTGGGCTTGGAGCCTTAGACCACAGGTTTTGCATCACTCCTTCTGTGAGCTCCAGGCATTTCCCTTTGTCAGGTTTGACTCTGTTGCCTTGCTGAAGAGAAAAGCTTTGTTCTAGGCTAAGACTTTCCTTCTTTCTTTCCTCCTTTCAATCTTTCCTTCTGGTTCTCTGTCCAGTCTGGTTTGGTGATCCTCCTAAAAGCTGCTCTTGTGTCTGTCACCTTCTGACCTGTTGTCCAAAGGGTAATGAAAGCAAGGGCTGAGCTCTGTAGCTGTGTCATGGTGTGCTCCTCCAGGACTTTTCAGTGGAGTCTACATTGTCTTAACATTCTGGTGTGATTTTTGTTCTGCAACCTCTTCTTTCGGCACCTACCGATGGGAGATTCCCTCTCAGATGTGCTCACACAATGAAGGGATCCAGTGTGATGGACAGGGATACAAAGAACGAATTTAGTTTCCCTTTCACTGCTGTGTGGCTCCAAGTCTCTTTCTATACCTGGGTGATGTTTTCCCAGCAGGACTCTGACAGATTCCTCCTTCAGGAGACAACTAATGAAGAAACAGATGGATACCTTCTTACTTCCAGCAGCCTCCCTTGCCTTACTCTGCAGTTATGGCAGTTTGCTTGTGGTGTGTGTTTGCTTTCAGCCTTCAGTGTGACTATAGAATTTCCATAGCACCTGCAACGTTTTAGTCTCTTTAACAGCCTCTTTTGGTTTCTATTCAGCAAAGTTTCTTATATTGTGCTTTGCATTTCCTGTTCTTAAACCTTGCCTTCCAATTCTGAATCATACTCTGTGTTTAAGGTTAATGAAGAGGAGTGTCTGGCCACAGTAAGCTCTGATGGCCCTCATAAGGTTACACAGGAGCTTTGCTGTAGTAAAAGCCTGAGTTCCATCCTGGAATGCTGCTCCTCTGATCTCATGGGGGGCCTGGCTTTTCCAAGGGGACACAAAGCCACTTTTGTTCCGGATGGAACCCAAGGGGAAGTGCAGTGACTGTGCTGACCAGGGTGGCTGGCGTGCAAGGTGGGGATGGCATCAGGAAGGGTTTATTCTCTGGTGCCACACCTGGCTTGACATGGCAGCAACACCTGCGGGATCAACTCCTATTCAGTGTTGCTGAAGAGCACTTGAGCTGTACTTGATGCTCCACACGCACAGCCAGGCTGGGTGAGGAGGCTCTGACTCATTTTCCTGCAGCTCAGACCTGGTCCACTCCTGCCCCCCATGCACATTCATTGCCTCCCCTCCTGCCCCAGCCTTGGGGAGTGTGTTAGAGATTGAGATGCAGAACTGAGGAGCTGTAACCTTCACTTAGGCTCACTTGAGCAGGTGCGATGCAACAAATCAGCTCCAGCCTTATTCTATGTGATTATTAGACTCTTCCTTTGCTATGAAATCTTCAGAAATACTTGAACACTGTGTGATAAAGGCTCACCTATCGCAGTGTTGAAATTGTTGCCTGTCTTCCCATCTCTGAGCTCCTTTTACTTCATCTCTTAAAGTATATACTCTTTGAATCAAAGACCACCTTGTTCATACCACACCTTGGCTCTGTGCTCCTGGCTCAACTGCTGAAGGATTAGTGCAGGTAGCAGGGACTGGATGTCTCTGCTCAGCCACCCTGTGGACAGACCTAAGGGAAGTATCAGCTTGTTTAGAGATGGAAGTTCCTCCTTGTCTTTGTGAACTCTGGTTTCTGTTTCCATCACAGAGCTGCTCTGAACATTCTTTAGGTGTGCATGACTTCCTGGCTGACAGAAGCAGAAGATCCCAACACTCACCATGTCCAGGGCTCCCCAGCAGCACAGACCTGTCTGACCCTCTGTCATGGACAGCCTGCAGGCAATGCTGAAGATCCAAAAAGCACAAAATGCTGAAAGCTTTGGTATTTGAAACCTGATTGAAGGATCCCCATCCATCTCCAGGATACCTCACTTGGAAATCCTGGAGGCTTCCTGCTTTGAACCAGGTGTCTGTGAACCTGGCTACTTACAAATGGTGCATTTCAAGCTTTTATTGATTTGGGTAAGTTGGGGTGGGTGTTGATGAGAGTCACTTTCAATTGGGCATCATCTGAGTCAGACAAACTACATTATGAATCAGGGTTGCACTTGTTCCAAAGCAGCTGATAAGCACATTAAGTGTGGTAGGAAAGAAGGGAGTGTGGAGAGAGCTGGTGATGATGTGAGTCAACATGTACTTTTCCTGGTGTTGCCACAAACACAGGAGTTAGAGGTGGACATGATGGGGCAAGCCTAAGCCAGGGAAAATCTGGTTTATCAAAAACTTGTCTTGAAAAGCATCAATAAAGTGACCAAACAAAGGTGTTTCAAAATTACCTTAAGAAGAGCACAAGTTTAGTCAGAATCAGGAGATCCCCCTGCCTGCTGTTGCACAGGTCTGGGGAGACCATGGGGGACACCACCACATGTGATTCAGCTGAAGGAACAGGGCAGACCCATTCCTCAGCCCCTGCAGTATCCAGGAGCATAAAGACCCCTTAAAACCAAATGTGATCTCTTTAATAAGAACATTACTTAGTTTTAAAATAGAGGAGCCTGCAGGAATTGGAAAACCTGGAGAGTTGTGTCCTGGGATCTTTACAGCAAGGAAATAAAGGGAAAGGCCATTTCTGGTGACAGGCAGACAGGGCTCTTTGGGATTACAATTCTGGAGGCACTGGGTAACAGCATTTCTGCTCAGTGATCTCATTGCTGTGCTGTTTGTGAGTGCAAATAGGCTGCTAGAATGGGTGCTGATGTGAAAGCCCACAGGTGCAGATGCTGGGCACCTTGCCATGGGGCTCAGAGTGCCCTGAGCACCTCAGGAAGGAAAGGCTCAGCAAGGAATTAATTGAGATGGCCATGCTGTGGGATTTGCCTGCACCAGTCCAGCCTTACCCTCACACAGAGCTGCAGGTTTGATTTCAGCTCTCCTGATCCCTCTGCCCTGAGTGGAGAGCTCTGTGTTTCAGGTGACAGACCTTGCTAAGCCTGGAGCAGAGCTCCCAGTTGGCCATATCTGTGATCTGAAGAGGTCCTGGCTGCCCACCAGAGGAGCTGCCATCTATTCCATGGTGTGGTTTCCCACTGGAGACAACTGGGGTAAGCAGGGATTTCAAGCTCCACTGAAGCAAAGTATCTTGATGACAAACATTTCCTTAGTAACTGGAAGAAGGTGGTCCTGGAGTAGCTCTGTCCTGGGGGCACAGCTTTATTTTTGTTGCCTCCTGTGAATGGCAGAAGTATGCTGTGCAGGGCAGGAGGGAATGCAGCTACTCACTGCTTACTCCAGGCAGTCTCACTATAAGTTCAGTGTTTCCTCTGTATCCTAGGAATGACAGGCATTAACAAATAACACATTTATTTGTACTGCTCAGCATTTGTATTCTCAAGGACTTAAAGGTATGCCCAGGACTCCAAACTCATCCTGTAATTTCAGATGCAGCTTTGAGAAGCCAGAGGCACACCCTGCTTTGCTCAGTGAAAAGCAGCCCTCAGTCGTCACAGCTCCGCACACTGAGTATCTCTTGAGTAGCGGCTTGCAGGTAAGTGCCACAGTTAAACCTCCCAGTGGGGTGGTGCAACTCACACTCTCCTCTGCCAAAGGGGAGCCTAAATTGAGGGCACTGGTAGCAGTGAATCCAGCTTAACTCTGAATTCCCTGTGTGCTTTCCCAGGCATTGAGGACCCTCAGTAGTTTTGCGTGTGCTTTGGGTCCAGTTTCAGATGGGTTGTGAAGGGTGTTGGTGCATGTAAGTTTGCACATGAGACAGTCTCCTTTTAACTTTCCTACTCTTTAGTTTGGTTTTGCAATTAACTGTTCTTCATGTTTGATTTTGCTTGGCTGGGATAAGGTGATTCCTTGCTTCTGGGGAAGCTCTGAAGACCTCTGCAGGGATGCTGCCTTGGCTCCCAAGGCTGGGAGTCCTCCTTTTGCTTGGTGAGTATTACAGTGATGGGTGTTCTGGGAGGATTTTCCATGCCAGCAGCTGTAGTTGAGAGAATCCTTGAAAGGGAAAGACCACTTTATTTAGTGGTTGCTCTAAATCCCCTGCCTTTATGCTTGTGTGTATCTTTGAACCCGAATACATTAGTTCTTATAGTAAACAAGGTGAAATGGTAAAATGGGAGTTCATTTTCCTGTTATTGCAGAGCTGTCTGCTCACTGCTCCTGTTGTTGCTCTGGAAAAGCATTTAAGAAATAATCTTAACTGAATCAGATTACCTCTCTATTCCCTACTTTCTCTCTGTCTGTTTTTTTGAAAGTAAGGAATTCCAGAGCAGGATCTCTCTTTCACTGAGCAAGTGTCAATGCTTTATTCTTCCTCATGAGACCTGAGATTGTGTTTTCAATGAATATTGATGATAAAACATGAACTTTTAATGTTGAGAAACAGCTCCATAAAGGGACCATCATTTTCTCTGCACAGGCTTAGTTACCAGTGTGAAGGAAGAAAAACTATTAAACAGTTAATGTCTTTATTTCTTTGGTGGTTGTTGCTGTTCAAACAGCCCAGTGTGTTCTGGACACCCTGATGAAAATGGGATTTTCCCCACTCTCTATTAACCATCTGTACCAGGTTAGGGTTAGGGATGTCCCTGTCCAGCAGAAGGATACAGGTTGCTTGTAAAACTTAATGACTCTTCATGCAACTGCTTTTAGGGCTGGCAGGTCAGTGATTTTGGTGTGTTCTCATGTTGGTCTTGTCTCAGCATGCAGCCATAGGAAATCATTCCAGTTCTTTGGGCTGTGCTTGCCCCCGTCCATCGACCCATCTTGTTCTGTAGATAACTGAAAGTGGAGGAAAGGCAGAGTATCAGCAATGTGCTGAGCTTGTAGAGAATTTGCATCCAGCAGCTTGCATGTTCTGTCCTTTGGAGATGGAGCAAAGGGAGAAGGAAAACACAAAGTTTCTGAGGGTTCTTAAAGCGGTTTCTGAAAGGAAAGGACTGGAGATCTAAGTGTAGTGGTGCCACACAATCAGTGTGAATGGTCTTCTTTAGAAGCAGTGGGGAGGCAGGGCAGTGCTCATGGCACACAATTATCCTCATGGAGGAGGAGGGACTGTGGAGAGCAGCTGAACTGTGAGCAGCACTGTGTATGCATATAAAAGAGATGGTCTCTTCTGTTATGGAAGGCTTCACCACAGCCTGCTGTGCCTATGTGCTAATGAAGCACAGTGGGGAGAGCAATGCTGGGAAGGATCTTGCTTCCAGAATGATGTACGTGTGTCTTAGGTGGTTCATGACATGAGCTGAGCCTGTTCCCTTTGTTGTGCTGATATGAGATGAAGGATTTATTGTCAGACAATGAGGATTTTGGTGGTAGTGGGTTGGGGTCCACTCTGATCCTGGAGGGTGAGAAGCCACCCTTCTTCTTCCCCCCTCTCCCCGTGTGGGTGTTTCTGAATGCTGCTTTTTGAGTCAATGGGACCATTCACGTGCTTAAACACATGCGTAAGAGCTTTCTATGAGTGGGAGCCAGAGGCTTGGCTCTGTGTTCCCAAGGTCCAGCTCCCAGGTGAGCAGGAAGTGATTACGGAGGTGGGAACAGCCCACCTTTGTCTGCAGGCAGGGAAGCATGGCCTTGGGGCCAGCCTCCGGCACTGAGCTCTTGGTTATCGTTTTAATAACTCTTTTGGGGCTTTTCTTAGGTGTTAACATTGATGTGCCAGGGCTAAAGCATTGCATATGCTCAGTGTGAGTGTGTTTCCTTTGCCTGTTGCTTAGTGGCAATTGTTCATTAATGAAATAAGTGAAAAGGTGTAGTAATTAGTAATCAAAACCCATAGTTATACTAATTATACTCCAAGCTATTTTATAATCCCCTTCCTAATGCAGGTCACTGGGCTCATGAACACATCCCCACTCAGGAAAGCCATTGCATTCCTCCTTCTCCTCCTTTTCCTCCTCCTTTTCCCCATTACAGTTCCATGATAAGGATTTCCTATCCTGTTGATTTCAGTGCCCAAATACCACTGTGTTTGCCTGACACTGCCCTGGGCCATCTTACCTCAGTCCTGTAGCCATGTGGAGTGGAGGAGCCACAGGACGTTGCTTCTGAGTTTTGGTTTTGGGGCTCAGCTCCTCCACATTCCCCTGCCATGGATCACTTCTGACCAAGAACTTGTAGCTAACACCAATCCCAACTATGCTTCCCACAGTGGGGTTTGAGGGCTGGAGTCACTGATGCTGAAGAGCATTTATGCTGATCTTGAGCTCTGCTACACCTCAGTGTACCAAACCAGCCCTGGGCAAGCTGGTCCACAGGCCAGGAGGTGAGATATGGGTGAGGTGATCTCTGTGACCTCTTCAGCCTCCTGTCAGTGATCCAGAGTCACTGAGGTTGGTGGTGTTCTCCCTGGTGAGAGATAACAGCTGAACTTCCAGAGCTGTGTTACTCCTTGAGCAGATGAACAAGGCTGGCAGAGAAATAGAGGTACCCTGAGCTTGCTGTGGTCTGCCATGCACTGAGATGGGTCTGAGGATGTAGGTAAAGGGGTGGGAGGAGGATGGTGCAGACTGGGCACACCATGTGGCTGGTGGTGAGTGAGAGCAGTGAGGGGTGTCTGTGGCTGACAGCTCTACTGGGCCTCACCATGGGCTGGGATCAGGCACAGCTCCCCAAGGAGATGGGTGGAGGTGACAGTGGTTTCAACCAAGCCCTGAGTGCACTGTTAGAGACACCCACTGACAAAACCAACTGTGCAGTGATTCAGTGCTGGCAAATAGTGACAGTCAGTGTAACCTCTGAAGCCTCCAGCCATTGCCTTCTCCCTCACCCTCTCGTTTCATGTGGCATTGATGACATTCACTTGTTCTGTCCTGACAGAAAATAGGGGGAAGTCCCCACCTTTCCCTTTTTCCTGTTCACAGAAGATGCTGATCTTGACAGATGCCTAATCTGAAGTAAATAACACTAATGCAAGGGAGATCTGAGTCTGTTGTTAGTGGTTTCCCAAGCTTGCATTTCACCACCTTTCCAGCACAGCATTGGCAGGGAATATGTAAGCTACCATCAGGAACAATGTAAAAGTTGGGAAACAAGGAACAGATGATGGGAGGGCTTGTGAAGATCTGCTGAGAGCCAGCAGTGACAGCTTGGCTTCCTTTTGTCAAGCTCTGGGGCAGGACTGGCCTGAGGCTGTAACATGGTGTTACCTGTGCCCTGTGAGCTTTGCAGCGTGCGGTGACTGACTTTAATCCAGTTGAGGATTTAGCAGGAAAAAGGTATGAAACACAACAGAGGCTTGGCTACAGCTGGCATGTTGATGGGGACACAAGAAACAAGTAGAAGCTGTTAAGCTTAAAGTATGGGCATGGTGAGCTCAGCTGAACACTGATCATGGGCTGGTCATGGTGATGAGGGATACTAGGAGAGAAGGACCATTCCTGGAGTTCTTCTCTGTTTCTGACCCTTTCCCTGACTTTTCCTCTCTGGAGACAGGGATGCATGCAGTCCCTCATGTCATCTAAGACACTGTCCTCTTCCAGACTAACCCAGGGAAGATGGAGGAGTTACCTGTGTCTGCTCACCTAGTCACAGCTGTCACAGAGCCAAAGAGAGAACAGCAGAAAGGTCTGACAGAAAGGATGCTGTGAAATCTAGTGCCAGGAATGAGGAATAACATAATCTAGTGGGATGAGTGATTGAGGGTCTGTTAAGCCACACAGCTTTGTCCTGTATTTGCTGTTAAAATCATGGCATGTTCTCTTCCAGGTTGGCAGGTTGCTGCTGCCCCTTCAGCTGGGACATACCTGGTAAGGCAAATTTACGTGTTTAAAATACATGTCATCCATGTCTTTACTTGCAAATCATGTTGGTGGTCAGTGTGGGCCCCTTCCTGAGAGCAGTGCATTGGTGGGAATCAGTTGGTAGAAGCCAGATCCAGAGTATGAAGGTGGATGGTAACTGCCCTTACCCTTTGTTTCCCAAGCAGTGGCTGGGTTGGGAATGGCTTTTCCAGGTCTTCGCAGGGATTCAGTGCAAGCACATCACCAACCAGGCCTATGACTGTGACACCCATTGACCACTCTCATATCATGGGGAGAAAAGTCCCTGCCATTGGCCTTCATGCCTGAGTGATGGGAGGACTCCTATAACCCTGAACTTCCCTGTTGTTGGAAGCACAGAGCAAGGACTGATGAGAATTTTGCAGATGGCAAGATGGGAGCTCTGGATCTGAGTACTTGTGTGTTTTCAGGCCAGACCTGAGTCCAAGTGGTTGCAGCTGACAGGCTTCTCTGCCTTCACTGATCCCAAATAATGTTGTGCTGCCATTAACTGCATGTTAATTTCATGTCTTTTCTCTCTTTGTCCTGACACAGTGCTCCAGCTCCCCTGTCAATGGTGAGTTTCTTTGGTCTTCTTCCATAAAGAATATTCGCCATAGTTCTGTGTACATGTTCCTATCACAATGCCTTTATTTTTGTCTCTCTTTTTTTGGGAATCAGAATCTGCTGTGTGTGCCTCAGTGAAAAGGTATGTGAACCATCAGCAAATTCCCTTAGGGGTGATACTGGTTTGTTGGGGATGTCACTTTGGGTAGCAGGAAGCCTCTGAAACCAGGTGTAGCATCTTTCTCTCAGCAAAGTCCCAGGGTTGCCTGTGGGTAGGGAGGGATCTGCTTGTGCTCATTCAAACAGTGAAGGAAAATTGCCTTCCTGGGGCTCTGGGTCTGTGCAAGACAAAGAAAGGCAGGGCAAGTCCTTGGTATGTCAGCCAGCCTGGAACAGGTGGATTTACTGCTCTCAGAACCCTGCATTGGTGCTGAGCTTAGCTTGATTAGTACCTGGGGGCATAGGACTCAAAACAGGTCTGCTTCGAGCTTACATTGAACTTGATTTCTACCTAAGGGTCAACAATTTAAGAGTATCCTCCCCCTGCTCCCAGATGGTGCCACCAAGTTTGCTTTTGTCCCCACCAGGATCAGCCGAGAGATGGTTCTTGAGGTAGCCCATGGCCAAGCCTCCCCCTGCAGCCTCACTTTTGGTCAATATGCTTGTGCACAGGTAATGGCAATTCCCTTCTTTTCATGGGTTAGTGTGGTTAGTTCTCTTTTGCAGTCGTGCTATTTTTGGCTTAAAGCTGTTTTATTGTTGGCTGTGGCCAAAGCCTTGTCAAGGTTTCCCTTGCAAGGCAGAGAGAATGGATGGGGTCAAACACACAGGGTCCATCCAGCTGTGGCAGTGCTACCTTCCCAGGCAACACGTGCTCTGCATCATGAGGCTCAGGAGTGAAGACCTTTCTGGGGCTGTGTGTGGAAGTGGGGGATGCTTTTCTAAACCTTTAGAGTGAGAAGGTGGGCAGAGTTGATTCCAAAACAAATTGGCTCTTAGAAACTGGCTTTGTAGCATTGAGACAAACCTTTTGCATGAAAGTAACCCTCATCCATTGGGGTAAGTCACAATAAAAAGTGGTAAAACGATTAAAAGTGGTTGCAGCGTGGAAAATGTCATCTGGAATATTGCCTGCTTTTGCCATTATCTCTGAATTGCTGCCAGTAATTGCGATTGAATTAACAACAATTTGTGTTTTCCCATAAATGTTTCTAACAAAAAGATGTGGTTTCTTCAAATATTAGTTATGACGGGTTTTTTCTGTTTCTTTTTCACTGGGAAGTGTTTCTGGGATGAGAATGTTCCCTGTGGAAGTTTCCACTTTGATCAGATGGCTTGTGTTTGGTGGGGAACCATTGTGAATAAAGCTTTCTAAAGCCACCCTTTGCTTGGGGAAGAACAGGTTAGGTAACAGAAGGCTCCAGCATTTGGAACTGGGTAAGTTTAGACTTGTTTCAAGCCAGTGTATGTTGGACTTTATCCTGGCTCTTCTGTCAACAGGTTACATCACCTTAATGCTGAATGCAGACCCAAACGAGGTTGCATACTGTAGCATCTCTAAATATGACACACCTTTTATTGTCTCTGTGTGCATTTCCCTTTTCTCTTTCAGAGTGCTTGGCTCCAGCACCTTCCAGATGATTTCCTTGTATCCTTATATATGTGCCTTGCCCCTAAACCTGCCAGTGCTGTGGATCCAGAATACTCTGTTCTCTTGTTTTCCAAATATGATGCCAAGAAGCTTATAGCTGCTCTCACCATGTTCAGCCAACGGGTGGGTATCATATATCCAGTATTTGTTCACCTGCAGCATTAATAGCTTTAATTAACATTACCTCATATTTTCACCTTAACATCACCTTACTTTGAAGAGGGCACCATTTCGATCAGCAAATCTCCATCAACACCTTTGCAGAGTTCTGTGCTGTTAAAAATAGCTGAGGAAAGAGACGTAATAAGCATGAGTTCACAGGGGATACCTACTGCTACTTGCACCCAAGCCTGGAGTTCCAATGAGAGTTACAGGCTGGCTGTACTTGAACTGTGTGGAAGTCGCTGCCCACAGAGGGGATTCTTGCTTGGGGTGGTTCTGTCCATAATGTTCATATTCCCATGGATTTCTGTTAATGTTTGTTTAGCAGTCCATATTCACTGGAATTCCTGTGTTCTCTTGCCTTCAGTTTTCTCATGTGCCTCTTTCTATGGAGTGGAACATGATCTTCATTAATGGCCTGTGGGAGAAGATGTTGGAAGTGCCTGACATTGACAGCCCCCCTGTTTTGTCTCAGTGGATCCATGAGGGGCTTCAACCATTCCTGGTCGAGCCCAAGGTCTTTGCTTGCCTCCATGCCAAAAACCTGTCTTGTGAGACGTTTCAGATGATGTAAGTGCTGAACACAACCATTGTTTCAGTCCATGTTGCTGAGATAAGAAAGGGGCCCTTACTGCAGCCTCCCAACACCAGGGGCTAAACCCTATAAGCACTGTGAACTGATGGAGACCCAAGCAGGGTCTCTCAGAAGCTTTGTAACACACCCACTGACCCTGTAACTGGTCATCTATGTCAGTCAATGTGTGTGCATGTGATTGTGGTGGCTGGTGGGAAGGGTAGTCAACACTGGTACCTTTGAAAAGTCATTGAGAACATCAGTCTCCAAGTTACAGCCACTTCTGTGAGCTTCCATCTCTGCCAGGGGTGGATTTGACTTCAGCTGTGTTTGAGATGTCTGCCTTTCTTCTTCATCTCTAGAGTTGCTGCTTTGAATGGCATATATCCTGACCTTCCAGTGGAAGAACAGAGGAATCTTTATGCTGGGATCAAACACTACCTCATCCAGGATGGTAAATGACTTGATTTTCTCTAAGAAACAACAAAATGCCTTAAGTATATTGTCTTTTCCATGGAAATGGGGTGGGAATAAGACAGTGATAAGTGGTTATCAGGAATCTTTTCCCTGTCTGAAGACTATTAATCCAGGATTTTTATATGCTGACTTACAACCTGTGCAAATGGCATTTACTGCTTTTGTTGTGAGAGACCAGTGCAAGGTTTGGTTCTGAGAGCTGAAGACTGGTGATGAAATGTTTGAAGGGCTGTGAAAGACTGAGGCATCTGTCTTGTTCTGTGTGCATTTGTAATCTGAATGCACAAACACATGGATTTGAGCTCATGTGTGATCAGAGGCACTTGGCAACTCCCTGCTGACTGAGTTCTCTGATAAGACTGAGGTCTGTTCCACATTTGGAAGCCCACAGTCTCCTCTGAGTTCCTGATACAGTGCAAGTCTATTTTTATGCTCTCTGTCTGCTTTGCAGAATCAAACCAGAAGTGCTACAGTGCAGCCATTCCAGGCCTGAATTCCACTGCTTGGTTTGGAAATTATCTTGGATCCTTTTTGGAGCATGCTACTGTTGGAGACCTGCAGCTTTTTGGTGATGAAGCAACAGTAAGTGCATTGTAGTGATGAAGAACCTGAAGTGTGCAGAGTTCCTGGGGGTTGTCTTCCTGCCCTGACCAAGATTCATGGAGATGCTGCCAGCAGGAACATTTCTCTTGTTTATTTATGGCGAGCAGTCACTTCAGTTCTTATTTTTCCCCCCCATCATGATTTCTTGGGATGAGCTACCTGCACACAACTTGGTTTCACATAAGTAATTGTGCAGAAAACAAAATGGAGTCAATCAGAGGAGCAACCTGAAGACTGGACTGATGCCTGGGCCTGGTTTGGTGAATGACTGTACCAGGTGTGAGTGGTGCTGCAGAGGCAGGGCCATGTTCTCTAGCAGCATTGCCACCTCTGTGCCTTACAGGAGTCAGAGAGTGGTTTACATGCCCCCAGATTGCAAAGGTAAAGAAAAGGTCCCAGTGTATTACTTGAAACCAAAAGATTACTCTCTTCCCAACTTTAAAGCTGGTGAAAAAGCCTTTATTGCTTGAAGCCAGCTTTGTTCAAATTGTCCCAAAATGGTTGCCAGGATTCCAGTATCCATCTAAGTTAATTTTGTTTGTTTCCTATATCAATACCAGCTTCAAAGGTTTACCAGAGATCCAGTCAATATACAGGTGATCAGCAACCTCACCTTGCTCCGGGAAACAGCTCTGTACTATACCTCACTACTGACTTCTGGACCTGGTTTTTCATTATCAAGGTACAGGACCTGACCTGATCTTTTACCTGACTTAGTTTAGCATCATACTGTGACTTAGCAAAACCTCCCTGAGTGGTGATCTTGATGCCTGCTTCCATGAAACCTCTAAAGCCTTTTTCTGTTCCTGAAATAATTGCATGGCACTTGATCTTGGGGAGGGACAGACCACAAGTTCCACGTCTTGGACAATGGCTGTCAGGCAGTGCCAACTAATGGCCTGCAGTGGTTTAGCTGCTTTGCATGACACAGCAGTGCTCTCTGAACAGGAACATCAGAGCTAAAATGGATAAGGGGAGATGTGCACTGGAAAAGAGCTTCCTTTTGTAAAAACGAAAGGTCTGACAGAGCCACTCTCTATCATGCTGGCAACTTCTCCTTCCTGTCTCCCATTTTCAGCCTCCCAGACAGACTTGTTTGCTACCTGAGCCCCTCTGCAGTGAGCAGCCTGAGCAGAGATGATGCTTTGAGCTTGGCCCAGAGATTCACCAAGAACTGCCCACTGAACCTGACACACAGAGGAATAACCAGAGAGAGCGCTCCCTCCTCCCTGTCAACAGAGGAACTGCAGGTAATGTCCTGTCTCGTCCTTGCACCTTAGTTCTCCATTAACCTACACAAAACCATTGAGATTGAGGATTCATGTACATGCTTGTGTACACTCCTGGAGGTCATCTTGCGGTTCTTAGGGCTGATGTCTCCTAATCTGAAGATTTCTAGGGGAAAGGAAATCCGTCAACAAGCTTCATCACACAAGTTTGAGGCAGAAAGTAGTGTCTTAGGACATCTAAAGGTTGTAGCATCAAGCATGCTCACTTCATTGCTTCTCTGACTTCCTTCTCTCTGTGTGACCTTTTCAGGTTGCATCCTCTCTGGTGAGAAAGTTTGAGCACTTCCCTCCTGAAATCCTGTGTGGATTGGGCCAGGCTGCAGTTGGGCTATCCATATCCAGCATTGAAAACAGCATCAGGGATGAAGACCTTGAAGCATCTCTTCCTGCCCTGGGTAAAGTTCGTGGCTGGAATGCTGAGCAGTCCAGCACCATTATCAACAAACTGCTTCGCTCTGGCTATCAGGTACAAAGGATAAGGTCCACAAATGCTCCTCACACCTAGTAGAGGTAGCTGCCAGCAAATGAGGTTTGGTGCTTCAGGTACTCATGCCAGCATGTATTCCCTTTCAGATTCCAGATGGACAGAGCCTGGCAAAGCTGGGGAGCTTAGTGGCTGGCCTCAACAGCAGCACACTTCAAAGCCTGTCTTCAGAAGTGATCTTGGAAGCCATCAAGTTGCCTGAGTTTGTTGAGCAGATGCTGCCCCTGCCCTCTGCTCTGAAAATGGCATTTGTGGAAAAGGTGAAATCACTTTTCAGGCATCAGAAATGAGCAAAGCTCCAGTGACTCACAGCCAAGAACAGCAGTTACCTGGGGCCAGGCACTGACACACACCCAGACAGCATTCCCTTGGGGTATTTGTCATTGCTAAACAGAGTGTGCAACAGGACAAGCCTCTCAAGTCCCTGTCACTGTGCCTGTGTCACGTCCTTGGCTGCCAGCCAGTGTGTCCTGCCCAGCCTCTTGGAGACAAGGGCAAAAAGGACGGTTGCTTTATGGGGTAATCACACAAACTGCTCCCCACTGACTTGAAAAGATGCTCTCAGAGACAGGATATTGCCATGGTTTCGAGTAAGAACCTGTGAGAAGTGAAAGTTGTTTAGAAAGTCCCTTTTAGAGTAGACTGATCTTTCAGCAATGTGCTGTTTCATCCCCCATGTGATCCTGTAGGGTATAGAAACCCCTTTGCCTTTCATCTCACCATGAATTTACCCTTCAAGTTGCATGTTTAGCATTCAAGTTTGTTGTTACTCTTCCTTCCTCTGGTAGGAAAGACTCTGAGCTGTGTTTGGCACCAGAGGCCCTGCTTATGGCATGTTCTGGGGCAACGATGCAGTGTGAAGCAGTAGGGAAGTAACATCTCATTCACTACAAGATTGTCCTGTAATGTACCTGCCCAAATTGAGACATAGTTTGCATTGGCAGAGAAGACCGGTATGTTCCTCCTTTCTGGCCTGTTAAACATTGTTAGGGTATAAAGCCAGGAGGTGAGAAACTGATAAGAGAGAGATTGTTTCCATTCATCAGGACTCCAGGTATTAGCTCCAAGCAGCTCTCCTGGTCTGATGAATTATGTCAAACAGGAAATATTTCACAGTGTTGGGTCTCAGAAATGGCCAGATGATCAGCAAGGGAATGTGCCTGGCTGCTTTCCAGTTTGTCACTTCTTTGCCAGCAACTGTTTATTTTAGCCACAATGTTTCAATGATCCATCTTGGTTTGGTTTGGTTTTCTTTTTGAAGCTTTCCTCCAGTGTCCACCACCCTGCTGACCTGGTTAAATATATCCCTGATGCTCTGGCCAGTTACATTCCAAAATCATTGCTTGTTTTTGGGGAGGAGAAGCCAAATATTCAGGATCTCAACAGTAAAACGTGGAGCAGAGAACAGGTAATATACTGGAGGCTTGTCCCCTCCTTACCCATCAGTGTCAGCCTTGGGCTCTACAGAGCTGTGAGTCTGCAAACCTGTCTGAGAGTACAGGTGAATGTTGCAGAGGAACATGGCAAACCATTGACACTCTGCTTTGCTTCACAGGCTGCCATGTTTTTCAGTGATGTGATAAAGACAGAGCCTGACTTCAGCAGGTACTGTTTTAGTTCCTCCTTTTCCCCTGTTTTTGTTTGCTTTCATTGCAATTTCCATGTTTCCCTTGGTACATTTGGTACTATCATACTCAATCCCTAACAACAGATGGGAAATATCATGCAAACCTAAACACAGGCACATGGCATCAAGATTTACCAGGGTGTCAGCTGCAAAATGTACTCATAAGCCACACTTGCTTTCTGAAATGATGCTGCTGGCTCAGACTGCATCTGGAACCTTGTTCTGACTGCCTTCAGGAAGGCATTTCTCATGTATCAGTCTTCCACAGTGCTATTCCAGAGATTAATTTCAGTGGGGCAGGTTTATGTCCTTTGTCAGCTCTTGTGTCTGAGATGAAAAATAATGAAAACCGTTATATATATCTGCAAAAACAATGGAATCAACACCACTGGCCTGCTGAAGCTTTTCCATATAGAAAACATTGAAAATTTTAAGGACTTCTCACTAAGCCCTCCCAGACTGCGAACTGTTCAGTAATGAGGAACCACACAGCTCCACTTCACTTTCAGTGTGTGGCATGGACTGAAAACACAGCTGGGAGTGTGATCCTGTATTTGGGATACATTGATACTCCCTGGGGTGGGGAGTTTGTCCCTGCTTTTCCACTCCCACTATGAGTCTCTGGATGATGTTTATTTGACCAGTAATGTCTTCTTCATCTCCCACACAGATCAAGACTAACAATTTTGAGGGGATGGAGTTTGGAGAGCATTAAGCTTTGGGAATGTGGGAGGCTTGTGGTTGCTGTATTTATCCTTGCCCTTCTGATCTGCCTTCTGTAAATGTTCAGGCTTTCCAAGTCAGTCCTCCAAGGCTTCACATGTGCAGCTGCCAATGAGGTGGGAGAAGAAAGATTTCAGGAGCTGGCCAAAGCCATGAGGAAGAAGAATGTCAAGCTAGGAGAAGACCAGGTCAGTTGCTGTGTTTCAGGATGCTGTGTTTGATGTTGTCATGCAGATAGCAATGTGGATTGTTCAGCAAGAGCAAACGCACTTTGAGCCTAAGGGGATGGAACAAATGGGACTGGTCTTTGGTCTACATCCCATCTACACCCCAGTTGGTTTCTCAGGAACCAAACCCTCTGATTTCTGTCTTTGGAGCGGAGTAAAAATTTACACTGTTTTATATTTTCATGCTGGTTTCTTCCTTTGACATGAACTGTGGTGTCTTTCCAGCTGAATTGCTTAGTGAAGATGGTGACACTGCATGGGATTCCCAAGGATTTAGATAGCTATCCCAAAGACCTCTTGCTGTTTCTAAGGTAACTGCTATGGTTTTTATGTTGTTGCCTTGGTACTTAGTGAGGAAAAAGAGGTATTAGTTTATAGCCCAGCTGGTAATGACTATTTCATATCTGATATATATTTCACACTTGTCCAGGACTCCTTACAGGGGGTAAAATCAGGTTGCAGAAAGCTTTCAAATGGGTTTTAAGGTCCTTTCAAACTCAGCCATTCCATCATATTAATAGAAACAGTATGAAGTTCTTCTAAAGTATGTCTGGATATGAAACCAGTGTGCAGGTTTAGTTCTTTTTGGCCTCTGCGAATGTGCCTTTCACTTACAACATCAAAGAAAACAACAGAGTGGATTTCTGTGTTCAGTAGCCACCCCCTGTGGTTCTGTATCCAAATCTTGAACAAGTTGAGATGAGTCTCACAACAGATTCCTTGAGGTGAAACTGGAGTTTTGCAATATGTGGATTGGGAACTTTGGGAAGAACAATTCGTAGAGTTTAGTCTGCAAATGTGGAAGATGTTACATTGGATACGGTCTGTGTTGAACAGCCTTGAGCCTGACCAGCTCCTTGATACCATTCACTACCATTTATGTGTATTTGTCTTTCTAGTCCCTCAGACTATGCAGCAACAGGAAGCTGCAGGCAGTACTTTGCTAATATTGGGGAAGCAAACCTGGATCTCCTGCAGAGAGAGTCATCCCAGCGGAGACAACTGCTCCTGGAAGCTTTAGCATGTTTGGTACGTGATAAGGGGACAAGCCTGGGGAGTACTTGGGGTTGTCAGCTGCAGCAGGAACAAGAATGCTCTTCTACAGTGGCAGCCAGTTGTGTTCAATGCTTCTGTCTTGTGTTATTTCAGAGAATTCCTGGCACACAAGTAACTGAGGAAAATGCAGAGGTTCTGGGACATCTGGTCTGTGACCTGGGTGGAGAATACATTACAAGTTCTGGTGGGAATCTGCTGAAGCAGTTAAGCAAGTGTGGCTCTTTCCTGCCTGACCAACAAGAGGCCATTAGGAGCATCATCAGCAGTGGTAACACTACATTTGGGTATGCACTTTTCTTTTGGCATCAGCAAAACAGTTCCCTTAAAACCATTGTCCCGGTAAGATCTGGGTGAACTCCAGCCAACCAGCTTGATCAGGAACTGGAATAATTCCTTGTGTTTGATTTTCACACTGGTTCTTTTACATTGTTTTATTTTGACTTCTTTCAGCTGAGAGGTTTGGCTGGAAATCCACTGAGAAATGCATTCACTTCTGTGTCTTACCTGCTCTACATATAAAACCCTTTCCTTTGGTCTGGTTTTCATCCCTGCCCATGGCAGGGCGTTGGAACTGAATGATCTTAAGGTCCTTTCCAACCCAAACCATCCTATGATTAACCAAACTTCCCTGAGGCTGTCCTGATGGACACAGGTGGCTCTGGCTGTTTGTCAGCCACTGGCTTTCTGAAAGCATCTACCTGTTGAACTGACAGACGCTTGGTAAATCCCAGGTTGTATCTAACAGAGACATGCTTCAGGGAGCCAAATATCTTCCCTTCCTGTGTTAGATGCCCTGAGAACTTGGCACTGAATTGGTCATTAGTGAGTGATAGATATTCTTTGGTTTTCATGCTTAAGAAAACAATGTATTAAATGCCATTTTCTCATCCAGCTTCCCTTGTTCAAGTTCCTGTCAATTGCTCCTGCTCTGCTGGAATGAAGTTGTGTGTAACAGAAAGTGATTGAGATGTCTTAGGATTTAAATCTTATCTTCTCTTAAGTACAAATGCTACAAGGGCATAATCCTGGCAGCCTTTAAGATGGGTTTTTTCCCTTCTTTGGTTCTTCCTTGAAAGCTAATCCCTGTTAATTCTTGTATGCAGACCTCCTGCAACATGGTCAGCTTTCACCTTGAATGAGCTCAGTGGATTGATTCCTGTATTTGATCACAGCATCTTGCAGCAGATTCCCAAGGTGGGTTATTCATAGAGGGTGCTGCATTATGGAAGAAATCTGATGGGGGTTGTTCAGCCTATATGTTTTCAGTAGTGTCTTCATTTAACAGTATGATACCAAAGGGTATTGATGGTCTATGAGATGGGAGGATGGCAGCCTGGAACTGCAAATCTAGATCACAGTCATCCATCTGTAACTGCTGGAAGAGGGCTGGAGGTGGAAAGCAGTAGTAACTCTATACAGTGCTTTGCAATGGGGTAGATTCATTTATGG
Source organism: Agapornis roseicollis (assembly GCA_002631895.1). Lineage (NCBI taxonomy): Eukaryota > Metazoa > Chordata > Aves > Psittaciformes > Psittacidae > Agapornis > Agapornis roseicollis. The sequence continues at coordinate 45,186 of NDXB01003733.1, read as the reverse complement.
GCTGTGGGATATGAGTCTGAGCATTTAGAAAGTTGCCTTTGGCTTCCCAAGGAATGATCTCTAGCAGTAGGTCTGCTGCCCATAATACTTTATGGATGTTTATTGTCTGTGTGAGTAGCAACTTGTTATGTTGGTGGAACACCCAGGGTTGCAATAGCCCCCTGATGAAACATCTTCCTTGCAGAGTGCTTTAACTGTTTGGCTGAAAAACTTTGCACATGATTCACCTCTGTCAAGAGAAGAGCTGGCCACTGTTGTTGAAGAACTCCTGCCTACCAGGCATAAGCGTGCTGATGGTATGAGAGCTCTCTCTGATCTATTCACCTGGTGTCAGGGTTGACCCTAGTGCTTGTGGGTGTCCCTGCTTGTGACTGAGTTGAAGTGTGAAACACTGGGTGGCCAGTCACCCAGGAGGAGGGTGGTGCCAGGATTGTGTACCTGTCCCTCTCCACATGGGAGCATTCAAAGCTTTGAAGCACAAGGATTTAACACTGAGCACAGTTGGTGGTTGCTTCAACAGGTTGCCCATCTGAGAAGCAGATAACACAGACTGTTCTTGAAGATGACTTGATGCCTCTTATGTACACACCTGAGGAGTTACGTGCTTGCCTGAAGAATGTCTCTCTGGAGAATCATCTCTCTCAGATGCTGAGCTATTCCTTCAGTGTTCAGCAGCTGGCTGTGCTGAAGGAGCATTTGGATGAGGTAATGCCAGGCTGAAGAAGGTCCATTTATCTCAGGGGCTTGTCCACTTGAACTTCAGTATCTCCAAGGACTGAGACTCTACCATGTGTCTGGGCTCCTCTTCTGATATTTGTCTGATATTTGTCTGTCTTTACTGCAAAAATATGTGTTTCTTAGTATCTAATCAGGCTTTTTATTGCCTGTTGGTCCTTCTCCTTTCACTGTGCACCTCTGAGTGTGGCTTCATCCTCACTATAATCTCCTAATACATAATTGAAAACAGTAATAAAATCCTTGCTTAATCTCTTCTTCAGACTAAAACTCACACCTCTCTCAGTCCCACTGCCCCACGTTGTATGTTGTGTTCACTGGCCCCCATCCAGCATCGCTCTCTGATAGACTTGCTGGTCTTTCCTACACTTTGGCAAAGTCTTTCTTGCGCCAGGGAGCCCAAAATTGGATGTAGTATCCATAGGGGCTCTCATAAGTACCAGCCAAGTGGAGGAAAATAATCATTCTCCTCCCAGTATTTGAGTAGCCTTCACCACTGCTCACTCAGATCTGTGTTGAGCCAGTTCACAGTGCTTCAGCTTTGGTCCTTCCCCCAGGACCTGCTTGCTTAACTGTGAAGCAGAAAAAGGACAGATGTACTCATGCAACCTCACTGGCTTTGGCTTCTTATTCCTTGCAGACCTTTTTGGCTTTTCCATGTTAATTTTGCAGAGCATAAACTCAAACACAGGCATGATAATGAGTGTTCATAGCAATAAAAACAATCTTTCCACAGACGTATCCTAATGGGTATCCTGAAAGTCTGATCTCCAAACTGGGCTCTCTCATTTCTTTTGTCACCCCTGAGGATGTTTCCAAATGGAATATATCTTCAGCTGACACACTGGCTGTCTTGCTCAGAAATGAGCCCCTTGATGATCAGGTAGGAATTTGGATTTGCTTTACTGCCTATGTTTGCTTCCTGGTTTGAGAGCTGCTTGCTTTAGTTGGCTCAAAGGTGATTGCCCCTTCCCTGAGGGGCAATCTAACAGATTGGAAATGGTTTGATTTTATTATTGTAATTATTGCATTTCTTTTTTCTTTTGGGGTTGAAACCAAGTTAAAATCAAATGTGTTTTTAGGCTTCTGTAATAATCAAACGATACATTGATCTGGGAAACCCCTTGAATGTCACTGCTCTGAATGCAATTGGTACCAGATACATGTGCCTGCTAAATGAGACTGAGCTGAACATGATAGACTCCAACAGCTTGAAGTAAGTGAAATACTGTGATGCTCTTGTGTTCATGCAAAAGCATTTTCCCCTCAGCACATGCATTTTGCTTTTCACTTGGTGAAAGGAAATCTAGGACGCAACTTAGAACCTGCTCTGTGTGTACTGTTGTCTATCCTGCCAGGAAGGGCTCTGATTTGTGATCAAGCTCTCTTTATTGCAGCTCAGCTGACAACAGATGTGATCTGCATGCATGCTTTTATCTAGAGGCAAAAGAGAGTTAATGAAATTTAAATGAATTTAAAGCCCTTTGAAAGACTGTAAGTGAAATAAACTACATCTTGGCAAACACAGAAACATATGCACCATCAGAACCATCATAACTTAGAAGACACACTATTTTGAGCAGGAAGCTAAGACATTACGTTTTTTCTCTTAGCTTCTGTCCATACCTCTTCTATCTACTTGGAGTAGGGAGTCACCTTTCCTATACAGAATATCCCAAAATGATACTCAGAATACTTAGAAATGGACACAAGTTGAAGTTTTCTCTTCCTAAATCGTCTTTGTTTTTCAGACTGGCATCTCTGAATCTCTCAGCCTGTTCAGACCGCACAAAAGAAATCTTGTATGCTAAAGCGAAAAGTGCTTTCTCAGACCAACGACATTCACCTGCTTACTATCAGCTTATTGAACCATATCTGGGTATGTGAAAGAGCAGTAGTTATGGGAAAAGGGAGAGGTGTTAGCCAGAAGCTGGATGAGTATCTGATACATCCAAGATTTGGGAATTTTCAAAGCCAACTTGTTAGAAGTTTCAGTTCTTTCCAGCATGTAGGTGGGATAAAAGATTGAAAGATTCTCTACCTGACTTAAAGTCACCCAAATCAATTGTCAGACTATCCCAGTCAAACCCTAAATCAAACTCATGACTTCTGGGATGGGTAAGATCTGCTTTTCCAAGAGAAATCAAGCTGCTAATGCCCTTCTCCATGTCACAAGCTATACTCTTCCCTGTTAAGCCAGTAATTTATTCACAGCCTGAGCAATGTCTCCTTACCCTTCTGCCTAGCATCTGGCATTGTCACAGAGGCGTTTAATGGCCAACACAATAATATCCCCAGCAAAATGAAGTAGCGTCCATATATTTTATAGTTGGGATTCACTCTCTTAGCAGGCCCAGCCTAATAAATTCTGGAGCCATGGTTATAACTCATGTTACACAGATACACAGTACTGCTTGTGTGATGCTGTCCTCCATGCTCTGATCTACTTTCTTGCTGATCCCAGGGGGTGCTCCGGCTGCAGATATCAAAGCTCTAAGCAAGGACAATGTGAACATGAACATTAGTACTTTTATGAAGCTAAGAAGAGACTCTTTGATGGTGAGCTGAACCTTGAAATTGTTTAGCTCTTTGCATTTCTATTGTGCCAGGTAGCTGATTTTGGTTGTGTGTGCTTCCATTGGGGTAAATCAGGAGGCACTCCATCAAATTCATTCCCCTGCCTAAGGGGAGATTGTCCCAGTTGAAACCACTCACCACAAATTGGTCTTCCTTGTTCTTCACATTGCTAATAGAAACCTCACCTGGCTCTTTGTCAGAGCTATTATTTCCATTCCTGCTTTATACCTCTAATTCTTGCTTTATGATTCCTCCTAGAGCCTGACACCTTTGGAGGTTGAGGGCTTGCTGGGGATGCATCTTGGTGATCTGAACAAATGGCAGACGATCTCTCCCATCCGGGAGTGGGTCCAGAGGCAGAAACAATCCGAACTGGATAAACTGCATGTTGGGCTCACTGGGGGAACACAAGAAGGCTACATCAACCTCGTCACTCCCAAGTTTCAGTGTAGGTATTATGGTAGAGCCTCTGAGTGTTGTGCTATTAGGGGTGGCTATTTCTATAGTTAGAAAGCCAAAGATCTTCCCTGGATGTGGCATGAAGACATGTTTTGTGCCATGGGCGAATGGTTTAGTCATTGATTTCTTTGCATTAATGCCCCTCTTCTTCCTCTAGCACCATCCTCAGCCTCTCTTGGTACTGTGGCCACAACATTCCACCTGCCTGCTCTACTTACCAGTTTCCTGATGATGTGGGTCTTCTCTTGAAAGTCTCCCCTCAAAAGAAAGCAAGATGAGGAGAACCAGCCTATGACGTGCTCTGAGACCTGTTGGGACAGCCATGCCTGGGGGGTGAGGGGATGCTCAGTGCTTGCAGACAACTGCTCTGCAGCCCAGGGTTCACTTTTATGTACTTTTGTCTTTCAAATCACTTGGAAAAACAGTGTTGTGTCTGAAGGGAACACTTCAGACTCTTCAGAACAGAATCTTTGCCTTTTGTACAGACCAAGCCCAGGTAAGCCCCAGCCATAACGCCACAACACAAATGATGTCCTTATCTTACTGCACAACCCTGGTGGGTTTAAGGGTGAGCAAATTGGCTGCTCTGAGCAATGTAATTGTTAACATGCAAAGAGCCTCCTCCCTTGCCACTGCCAAGACCTCTGAGTGGGAGTGAAGTTTTCCAGCTGATAGTAAATAAATAATGGAAGTAAGTAAAAAATGCCAGAAGCAAACGGAGGAGTTCCTGTTGTTTTCATTCAGACTCGCTGCACCTTTGTGGCTGCAGATCCTGCTCCAAATGGCCAAAAACCCCAGATATACCTGTTACTTTTCTTTGGTGTTGACTACTGAACCCTCAAGAGCTGAGGCTGTTCTCAGCTTCTTCATGGGGAGGGGAGAAGAACTTTGTGTAAGGTTTTCCAATGCTTTTTTTCCTATCACTGATTGGGAATTTCTGTCCAGAAAAGCCTCAGTATCCAGCCTGTATCCATCCCCTGAAATCCCACTTTTCCCCCCAGGAGGAGAACCTGCCTCTAAAGACATAATAAATGGTTGAGGAGAAGCTTATTTGTCCTTCACTGCAGGCCTCTGGGTGGCAAGAGCCTTTTCCCACTGCCTGCATTCTGTGGTTCTGGGCGCTAGCTCAGGTGGGAGAGAGCTTGGTGTAAGAAACACTCTGTGTTTGTAACAGCATTGATGCCCTGATGGAAACCTTGAGTCGTTTCTCTGTGCTTTGAGTCACTCTCAACACAGGCCATGCAGGAATCTCCTCAGCCCAAGGAGAATGAAAGTATTGAATGGAAGGTCTGCAAGTTGGAGAGAGAAACACGCTCTTGTATAAGAGCTGTTGGAGGAGGAGACACTAAGATAATGAAGAAAGTCAGAGCAAGAGAAGTGGAAACTTTTGATTTAAGCTAAGTAGAAAAACCACACCACAAAGCACTAAACACATCGAAGAACACATTGGATTGAGGGGGGAAAGGTTGATGTTTTACTATATAGCATTGAATCAAGTAATCTAGAAACTGTCTTCAGTTACTCATCCCTCAAAGCAGAGTTTGTGTGGTTTGAACAAATCCTGGTCAAAACATCTCAGGAGTTATGAAACAAGATATCCTTTTAGTGGATTGTTACTAGGCCGTATTCTGCTTCCTTTGCAGTGGCCAGTAACTCAAATCCCTGAGTTGTCCCACTGTTCCAATGGAGCCCAGTGGACTGCTTAAAAGTAAAATACTACTCAGTGCCAGTAAAGCTGGTGGAACTGGGCCTGCTGTCAGCACTACTGCATTAGCAGACCAGTCAGTATTTCTGGTGATTGTATTACACAGAGCAACTAGCTAGTAAGTACCCGTTGGGCTGGAGAAATGTCCTCCTTTCACTGCCCAGCCTCAAAATAATAAGCAAATTCTGTGCTGGTCTCCAAAGGACAAAATTCCTTTCCTGGGATTCTGCTTTCCAGCAGGGAATTTGTCAACACCATTGTTTGGTGGAATGGTGAATATTAAAGGAGGGATCCTGTGAGTGTGATGCTGGAGGTGGCAGTGTCAGAGGAGTCCTTGCAGCAGGCAGCTTCCCACGACGGTAGTCAGCACATACACTAGGCAAGAGGAGAGCCTGGATCCTGATCCTAGGTGAAGGACATAGAAAGAACTGGATTATCCAGGTAAATGGCAAGTCTGAGCTCGGGGGGTTTGGGATTCAGGTATCCCAGAGCCAGGACAGTGTTTTAGTGACATTGCCCTTACCCGTGCCTCAGGCACTGGCCTGCACCCCAGCTATAAATATCACCTGGGTGTGAATAGTCAGCAGGACTGAGTCTGTCTTACTTTCACCAGTGTAAAGCAGGAGTAAATCTGAGTCATTCAAGCTACTCAGAAACAACAAGGCCACATCCTTGCCTGGTGCACAGCAGCCCACAGTGCATTGGCATCAATGCACTCCAGCTTTCTGTGGAGCACTTTAGGGAAGGTGATGAGCCACCTTAAGGTGTACCTAGCCAGACCTGAGAGCCCACAGGCTTGGAGGCAGCCAGCTCCAGGGCTGTAATGCCCTATGGAGATATGGCTACGTGTCTAGCCAGGATTCCTTGTGGACAGCAGCACACCAGGATTAAACCTGGCCAGAAACAAGCTGGATCAGCTCCTGCTTGTCAATGAAGACTTCTGCCTTGCCACCAGATCCTAAGCCTTTCCCAGCTCCAAACCTTCACACCTTACCAGGTTCAGGTTTTATGTTGATGTATCCATCGGGTGTTGGTCTTGGTGACCTTGTCCCACCTGTGGGTGTAGCTTTAGTGGTGTTGTTACTGGTGGTGGTGGAATAGTTGCTGGGAGATGCTGTGGGACCATTGGTCTTGCAAGCTGATGGTGTTGTCTTGGTCAATGGGGAGGTGGAGATGGTGGAGTTGGGAATCAGGGTGGGCTTATGGGGAGGGAGGGTTAGTTCTGTGCCAGTGGGTGCAGAGGTGGAGTTAGCAACAAGGATGCTGGGAGCATTGTGGGTGGTTGGGGTGATGGTGCTACTGGTACCAGGACTGGGATGGGGGGTGGCCCCTAATGCTGGGGGGTTCATGGACACCAGTGGGGTGCTGGTGCTGGGGTTAGTGACAACACCAATGCTGGTGGTGGCCCCCAGAGTGAGAGCAGGGGGTGGGACGGAGCTGGGAGAGGTGGCGTTGGGGTTGACAAGGGCAAGAATGGTGGTGAGGAGAGTGGGGGCAGGCTGGTGGCTGGAGCATGGTACAACGGGGCTGGTGGTCAGAGCAGGGTGGGCGGTGGAGGTGGCACCAGGGGCAGGGGTTGGGGTGGGAGCACTTGGGGTGGGGGCCTTGCTCGTACTTGAGTTAGTGGGAGGGTGGCTGCTAATGGCAATAGCGGTGAGGACAGTGGCTGTAGGGGTGACACCAGCAGAGGTGGTGGGGTGAGGAGGGGTGGCTGTCCCTGTGGGGCTGGGATCCACCAGCCCCCCCGTGAGGCCAATTCCCAGGACACAGTCCAGTTCCCGCTGGGACTGTCTCTTCACCCAGAGCATCACCGAGGTCTTGTTTTCAGCTGCCTTCAGCTGAGGGAGGTTTTGCCTGAGCAGATTCTTCACATCCGTGACGCTGAGGTTCTGCAATGTACAGCATCATCACTGCTCATCCTCACCTTTCCTGCACTGCAGTATGGAAAAGAGCAGCAGTGCTCCAGGGATCTACCTGCAGCGCTTTGGGATTCAGGGCAAGAAAGGTGTTGATGTCCATGTCTACAGCAATGCCGGCTGCAGCCAAGTCTTTCAGGTCCTTTGCTGGAGCTCCACCTTAAAGAAAGTACAGGGGGCACCTAGAAACATGCAAACACTCCTAATGCTTTTGGAGAGGCTAAACCCCAATGGCCAAGGAAGAGATGCCCAACCTCAGGAAGGAGGATGAAGGCTCAAACACCTACCCAGGTACGGCTGAATCCTGCAGTAATAGGCCTTGGGGGTGCCAACCAGGTCAGCAAAGGCCTCTTGGGCCTTTCTGTAGAGTTGGTCCTTCTTGGTTTGAGAGCAGGAAGAGATGCTCAGTTGTCCAGCAGTCCTGAGGGAGGGATGGGCATAGGTCAGAGACAGTGGCATGGCCCTAAATCACAGCTTAATCCCTTTAGTTGGTTGGAGGAGACAAGTGGTGTGTCCTGCTTGTGGTGCTGGTGGCTTGGGCAGGAGCTGAAACAGGACATGGCCATCCCATCATGCTGCCTGCATGGAGATGGGGGTCTGCCATCCCACTGTCTGCTTCCACCATGATCCCAGGGCTCTCACAGGGCTGAAAAGCATCCCTACCACTGGCTTACCTGATGGCTTCTGGAGGTATCTGCTGGATCTGGTTCTCCTGCAGACTACACAGGTGCTGTCCCCCGATTTGCTGAAGCAAAGGGCCGGTCAAGATGCCCCCCAGGGACAGGAACCTACTGAGGAGCTGCTGGATCTAGGAAACACAGTTCAGGGGGGAAGGAAGATGCTCCTGATGGAACTGTGTGCGTTACAAACCCACCACGCTGGGCTTGGGCACTGAGCAGTCCTAATATGGGTTCCCCAGCACCCACCCCTGCTGCCACCATGGGTTTACCTGGCGGATGTTCCACATCCCATCTGAGGGTTTGAGCAGGACTGAGAGTGTGTCGCTGGATGTCACCAGCCACCGGCTGATCTCCTTTGCCGAGTACCACCGGGACAGTGGTCCCAGCAGCTTCAGCTGCTCGTCTGGGATGCCCGAGGGGTAGATCTGTGGGACCAGGCCAGTGGGGCAGAGAAGAGGGTCAGGGAAGGGAAAAGGAGGAGGAAATGGATGCGAAGGACCCACTTGGGCGCCTTCATTCCTGCGTAGGTGATGCTGGTTCCCGCAGCAGGACTTGCCCACATTATGGGGGCTCCTGCCCTGTGTCACCATCACCTGGTCCAGCTTCTTCTTCACAACCTGGAGGTAACCAGTGGGGAGCGGCTGCTGCAGCACAAGCTTCAGGTTTTCCTTCAGAACCTCATTGCTCAGGCATAGGTCAAACTGCTCACTGGTGTCGTAGTAGATGATAAAGAAGGGGTCAGTGATGGTGCTGGCTGTGATGGGCTCAGACAGGCAGTCTGTGGGCAGGGAGAGTGCATCAGTCTGATGTTTCCCCCCCTCCTGCCTTGATGCCTTATTTGCTTTTGTTCCTTAATGTTATTCCATGTGCTTTGTTCTTTTAAAGGCAACTAAAGATGCTCAGGTGAGGTGAACCCTTTTCTATGTCATGCACAGGAGCTTCCTTCAGCATTGCAGCATCCTGGTGCTACCCCTGCTTGGGAGTTTTCCCCCGGATCCAGCTCCTCCCCTGCTGCTGCTGTATTCCTGCTCCCAGGTAAGGGCAAACCCCACATTGTGTTGTCCCACCTTCCCAGCTGCTTTATGGGAATCCCACAGCTTTCAGCCTGGTCCCATCCCCTCCCTGGGGCCACTTCCCCTCCCAAGAGCAAAGGGAAATGCTCACGGTCTGCGCTCCGCTTCTGCCTGAGATGTGATGAATCTGGTGCTGCTGCAAAGGCCCTGAGGAGATTCAGGGACTTCTCCTGCTGGGAACGTCCCTGTTTGCCATACGCAGCTGCAATGCTCCTGCCAAAAGCTTCCCGTGCTGCCTGCAGAGGGGCAGAGGGTGCTGGTCCCACCGCCCCAGCACTGAGCTACCTGATGGGCAGCTTGCCCTAGTATCCCGAGGAGGGGTCTTACCTCGGCCACCAAGCTCAGTGTGGTCTGGTTCAGAGCCAGCACCAGTGGGCCCAGGTTCTGCAGAGTCTGTAGATCCCAGCTTGAAGGATCCCTGTGGCCATGGGGAGAAGGAGCAGCTCAGCATCCTCATGGATGTGCCACCCCTGTGCTCATCACCCAAGCCTATGAGAGCACATGGAGGCTCCTCACCCATATGCTGTGTCCCCTCTGAGGAGCACAGCATTGAGAGCACCCTGCTGCGCCCCTGTCAGTGCTGAGCACAGCTTCAGGTTCTCCAGGACCCCGGGATCGGAGGCTGTGATGGTCTCTGGCTCCATGTCACAAACCAGGGCTCCGAGGCTGTGGAGCTGCTCCACGTGCAGGCGCCTGCTCCTCACCCCCTGTGAGAGACAAAGAGCTCCTTGTACCAATGCCTGGGGAGGAGGCAGGACCCTGACACCCCCGGGCTTGTCCCAACTCACCAGGCAGGCCAGAGCCCCATGGAGCAGCCCCAAGCGCTGTGCTGAGCTCCTGGGAAGCAGCTCCAGGTTCCCATGGGAAGCTTGGGTGTAAAACACTTTGCAGGTCTCATTATTAACCTTGGACAAGCTGTGGGAAGCAAGAATCAGTGCCAGGGGGAGGAATGGGGCAAAGGGCTCCTCTTGTCCAGGTAGGAGATCTTCAGACAAAGGGGGTTGGAACTGGATGATCCTAGGGTCCTTTCCATCCCAAACCATTCCCTGGTTCTAATGTTGCTTTTGGAATCAGTTTTACACTGGTGCTCCATTTGGAGCAATGAAGTGCCGAGTGGCATGGGGCCAGAGGGTCCTTCTTATGCTGGGGAGTATATCTGGAAGGCGTTACCCAACCCCATACCCCCCATGCTATGGGCTGTGCAGCCCCAACCCCAGTGAGGAGAGGACTGGGGGTGTCTTCAGGGCTGGAAGTGCCCCACATGGATCTGATATAGGAGATTCCTGTCGTGCTCCTCTCCCACACACAGCTCCCACACGCCCCAGGGTCTGAAACCAGGACACCGTGTCTGAAACCAGGGCACGGGGCCCCGCTGGATGCTGTGATGTGGCACCAGCCCTGTGCCGCCCTCGATACTCACTCAAAGAAGAGCAGCAGGTCTGGCGGGTACCTGCCCAAATCAGCAGTCAGGTTCCTGGTAGCGAGCAGCCTGGCCAGGCAGGAGAGCTGCCAGAGACAGCCAATGCCTTGTCAGTGCCAGCGTGGTGGGACCCCCTTCGCCCCGGCTCCCCATTGGGATCCATGGGGTTCACAGCCCCCCCCTTCTGCCCCTGCTCACCTGGGCACTGCTCAGCTCCGCTGTTCTGTTCTGCAGCCCCTCAGCAAAGGTGAGGATGTCGGCAGCAGGGAGATCATTGTCTGGGATGCATGGAAAACCTTGCAGGAGCGAGGCTGAGAGGCTGCGTTGGAGGGACACCGTTTCATTCACCATTCACTTTAGCACCCAACTCCCCATGGAGGATGAAACCACTCATTCCCATAGGAAATCCCCCTTCACCCTGACCACTGCATGACGTAAGTACGAATAGCACGGGGTGTAATGAAAACAGCCCCTAAAGCCAGCGTTGGGTGGTGCTGAAGGTGATGTCCTGGAGGAATGGGGCTGCCCATCCCCATAGCTGGATGAGAGAGGAGCCAGCAGAGCTGGGATGTGGGGGAGGTTCCTGTTGTGTCTGCGTCAGTCCCACAAGGGAAGGGAACTCTCGGTGTGTTTGTGCTACAAGAGCTCAAATCCCAGCCCAGAACCAACTGTGCGAGGCTGTAAATCTCTGCAGCACAAGTGACCTCTCACAACGGCTGTGACAGGGATGGAGGAGGAAAGCAGCACCCCTCTGCCAGCCCCACTGCCTGTGCCCCCCAGGTCATAACAGCCCCTTGCTGCGGCTGGTACTCACTCTGTGTGCTGCTCAGGGGCACAGAGGATGGCTCCGATGATCAGGGCAGTCTGGGGAGAAGGATACAGGAATACTCAGGAATAGGAAGAAGGGATTATTAAACACAGGGAAAGGGACCTGACCTGGCTGGTGGCTGCTGCCCACAAACCATAAGCAGCTGAGAACTTCAGCAGACCTGAGCCTGCCCTGGGTTCTGCATGAGGACTAAAGCCACCATGGAGTGGGGACCCTTCTGCAGTGGGTCTGTGCCTGCTTCCCTGAAGCTGAGGGGGGTGAGCATCAGGTTTGGGGTCCAGCCCTCGGTTTAGGAGCAGGGCAGTGGGTGAGCAAGGGATGGGGTGGGACAGGGTCACAGGCTCCTTATGGGGCCAGTGGGGAGGTGATAGTTCTGCTGCTCTCGACACCAGCTATGAGGTTATGGCAAGGCAGTGACTCACCAGTGCTGCTTGCACGAGGTCTGCTGAGAAACCTGCAACGAAGAAGTGGGTTATAAACCACCCATGAACGGAGCTACAGGCAGCTGGGGGCTGTTCTGAAGCAGCTCCAGGCTTAAAGCCTGGGAAGGGTCTTTTCTACATCCATTCAATAACATTCAGTGAATGCTGGGGAACACGATGCAGAGAGCAGCCTCCCACAGCCTGCACCAGCCCGGGCAGCCTCAGGGTGGGATTAGAAGATGCAAAGTGACAAATCAGCCCCTGGGTGGATTCCTAATGTGCAGCTGAGAAAAACTCCCACTGCCTGCGGATACTGATGGGAACAGGAGGCAGAACGCAGGGAATGCCAGAGCCAAGCAGGATGGGGATGAAAAGACGAGGAGCATCCCTGGTGCTGGGGGTGGGATGGGGCCCTGGGGCAGGGTTGGATGTAGGGGTACAAGGTGGAACTCACGGAAGCAAAGAGCAGAGGCTGTCCGTGCCATGCTGCTGTGCCGGGGCTTCCTCCTTGGCATGGATCAGGTGAGCACAGAACAAACAGGAGCTGTGTCCCAGTTACCAGATGGTGCTGGGGTCCTGCAGCCGATTCAAAGCTCCGGTGCTGGCACAAACCCCTGCAGCCAGCGAAGGGTTTTACATCCTGTACAGCAGAAACCAGAGTTTAAATCCATCCATTACGATTGTTAAAAGAAACTCCACAATAAATTGTCCTCTCTGACACCCACAGCCCTGCTCCCCCCTGCACCCTGCAGGGTCAGCATCTTCCTGCATCCACATGCGGCCACATCAGCATAGACTGGGAGAAACCCAGTGCAGGACACCCACAGGCTGCCCACCCCTTCTATCCAACCCCCTTAGGAAATGAATCCCTGCTCCTGCTTCTGGAGTTGCCCGGTGAATTAGCTTATTGCCCTATCTAAGTAATTCCTCCATTAAGGCTCATTGTTCCCTAAATCCCACCGTTAGCCCTTCGGAGCCTCTCTGCGTCCCAAGGGCAGGTGCTCACCAGCTGCAGTGGGATGAGCACAGCACTTATCTGCTGCGGGGTGGGGATGTTGCTCTCCAAAGGGGGTGTGACGGGGCAGTTTCCCAACAGTGTTTTGTAAAGCTGCTTCCTCCCCTGGTTTCTCTGTAAAGGGTCACGCTGGGGTAAATCCTCTGGTTTTGGGGGTTTCTGCAATGGCGACAGAGACCCCCCTGGGTGTGTTTGCAAAGTGAGCGGGGTGTAGAACCGAGTCCTTGGTGATGGGCTCAGCACTTCTCTGGGGGTTCTTCCACTCACACCCATCCTTTTTGCCTTGATCATGCACAATCCTGTTCCCTTTTTTACAGCTTCCTCCCTGCAATTTCAGATCAGAAACACCACCCGGCACGTGCCATGAAGAAGGAAGACCTGAAAGAAAGGAAGCAAAGGCTTTCCCAGGCTGTGGGATGGAAACCTGGAAAATCCCATTGCTGTGCGGCAGCAAAAGTTATCTGAGTAGGTATCCCAGGAAAAACGTTATCCCAGGAATAAGGAAGGATGAGAGCAGTCGGCAGTGGCCATCTGGCTGCTCCTCACCCTGGTGATGCCCTAAGCCCACTTGGATGGGTTTGAGGGCATCAGTCTTCACCCAGGGTCCCTGAAGCAGGGTTGGCCATCCCCTGATGCTGTCCCCATCCCTGTCCCCACTGTGCAACCGGTCCTGCAGCACCAGGGCTCGGTTGATGCCTGCGGCTGTTTCTGATTGCTATTTTGGAGGGATTTGCTGTAAAAACAGTTCCTGTTGGAGCAGGGAAATGACAGGAGCTTGTTTGCTATGAGTGACACAGCCCTTGCCGCAGGCTTACTGGCCAGAGGTGGCTGGAGTCCACTGCCTCCATCACGTCCCCACAGAGCTTGAAATTGGCCTTGAAACAGCCTCAGGCAATGCAGGCACAGGAGCATCCATCCCAAGTCTGGACACACAGGGAAGCATCCCTTCCCCAGGCCCCTTCCCCAGGTCGGTGATGGGCTCCAACCACACCTCCCTTCTCCTAACCAGCCTCTTCCCTGCCCTTGCTGAGTTTGTGATCTTGTGTCTCACAACCTGAAGACTGCAATAATTCCTTTGGGTCTTATTTTTCCTTATAAAAATTCCTATAGATATTGTATTTATAAACATATTCTTATAAGATCCTTATAAATATTTATTTTTTCCTTATAAATAATTCCTTTTCCAGCTGCTCCAACCTAAGGACTGACCGTTGATGAGCATGAGTTATATAGAAATCATGCATGGTGGCAGCTTTCCCTCTGCACCCCCTAAACACCAGCAACCCCAGGGCTGTTCCCACACCTCTTTGCCAGGGAAAGCTGTGGTGTTCCCAAACTAGGGGGTTTTCTCCTGCCTCTGCTCCTTGGTTGGGGCCATTCCCAAGTGTTGGACCTGATGGGGAAACAGACAGGGAAGGGCCTGGCCTTGGACATCCCTCGTCATGTTACTGAATGCAGGAGGGGTTTTGCATAGAGAATCCCTGTGGTTTTATCCAGGTGAACTTCAGCAGGGTGAGGATGAGCATCGGTGCTCACACAACAGGTTGGCCGGGTTGGAGCCCATGGGCTGGTCCTGCTGGACCAGTTCAGGCTCATTCCTGGAAGCCCCCAGCCCTGCTGCAGCAATGGTACAGATTGAGAGCCCAGAGGGTGAATGGCAGGATATGTAAGTAATAGTTTACTACACAGTGTGCAACAAGAGGTAAGGGTTATTGCAAGAAATAAGGGTTATTGCAAGCTGTACAGAACATCATAACACACAGCCCCATCACAAACCCCCCGGGCACACGTGTGAGCGGATCCACAGAGAGTGCAGTGATGGCAGGGGACTGCATGTGACATGGTACCCAGGGAAGGGATCCTGGAAAACACCTCTCTGCAGGGTAAGGAAAACAGGTTTTATCTCTGGTTTCTGCAGCACTGGGTAAAAGTGCAACGCATGAAGGCTGATGGGTGGTGCAGGGTGCGTGGGGTGAGCAGTGGGTACCAGCCCCCAGCATCCTCTTGCCTTGTCCTGGATGTGTCCCCCATTGCATAGCAGGGACCATTCCCACACTAGGGAAAAAAAGGCTGTGTTCCACCTCGGATGCTGCAAACCTCACCCCTAACTCTTCAGATCCCCTGGTGCACGTCACCCATGGTCATTCTTTGGCAAACAGGTTCATGCTGTTGATTTACAGCTTCAGGACCTGCCTCACCCCTCCCTGGCCATTCCAGGGAGATGGGATGGGCAGAGATGGGGCCTGGGAGGAAGAAGATGGATTTCCTGCTCCTCCAACCCCTTTAAGCTTGCTGCCACCAGCTCACAAGCCTGTGGTCCCTGTAATACAATGTAATACCCCATGGGGTTTTGGTGACCTACAAGGAGAGAGCTGTGCTGGTTTATTGCCCCTCAGAGTAGGAATGTGATGTGAAACCACTGCAGGTACATTTGATACAGGATTGGGCTTGTGGGATGACAGGGACGCATGCTGATGTGGTGGCTTGGCGAAGGACACCCCAGGGATGGGTGCTCTTTGTGCAATGGGCTCCAGCCATCTCCATCCCTCCCTAGCTTTCCTCATTGCTCCTTCCCACTCTTCACGTCAGTCCTCAGCATTTTGCAGCTTCAACCACTTCCTTGGCTGCTCCAGAGCCTTCTCAAACTGAAGAGGAGCCACACGATGGGACCAACACATGATGCTTATTCCCCTTTGCTTGGGTAAAGAAAGAAGGGGTTTGGGTCTTCTAACCTACATCTGCAGGGTTTACATCCCCACCTGGGGTAAGATTGGGTGCTGGGAAAAGGCAACGCTAGAATCTATTAAGAAAGCTTTGGGCTGCTGGCTCCCTGACCACAGAGGTACTAAAAATGCTCATTCTTGAGACCACCCGTACTGCAGAACCACTAGAAGACGAGATTCTTCTCGTAGAAACCTGAAAAAGAGACTAAAATCCATTTGGATCAACTTGCCCTAGGATTCATGGGGCTGCTGGAGCCCCGGGGCTGCACTTCAGCCTCCTGATTTCCCACCTCCCAGAAAATGTGTGTCCAGTGGGCACAGCAGGCTGGAGTGAAAGGAATGGGAGAGAGGAACAAGGGGAATGGCTTTAACNCTTCTCGTAGAAACCTGAAAAAGAGACTAAAATCCATTTGGATCAACTTGCCCTAGGATTCATGGGGCTGCTGGAGCCCCGGGGCTGCACTTCAGCCTCCTGATTTCCCACCTCCCAGAAAATGTGTGTCCAGTGGGCACAGCAGGCTGGAGTGAAAGGAATGGGAGAGAGGGACAAGGGGAATGGCTTTAACCTGCCCGAGGGGAGACTGAGATGAGCTCTTAGGCAGAAGCTCTTCCCTGTGAGGGTGCTGAGGCGCTGGCACAGGGTGCCCAGAGAAGCTGTGGCTGCCCCATCCCTGGCAGTGCTCAAGGCCAGGTTGGACACAGGGGCTTGGAGCAACCTGCTCCAGTGGAAGGGGTCCCTGCCCATGGCAGGGGTTGGAGCTGAGTGAGCTTTAAGGTCCCTTCCAACCCAAACCATCCTGAGAGTCAATGACACAACACCCAAGCTGCCCCAGGTGTGTTCTCCCCTCTCTTTGCTTTGCCATCCTGGCACTGAGATTTTGCGGATGTGTCCATCATCCCTGCTGCCCTGGCTGTGTCTGAGCCCTGGGGTGACGACATGAAGCTTTTGGGTCACTCTAAGCTGGTACATGACACACTGACTCTGCTGCTGAAGCCCACAGTTAGGAAAAGGGCATCCAATGGCCAGATGGATGATGTGTACATTAAAAACAGCTAATCACTGCTAAAATCTGCCTAATCCCAGCCCCAAAAGTGAGGTAAGCCATGGATACAGGAAGTGCAGGCATGGAGTCAGCACTGGGCTCTGCAGGGACCCACTGGGATAGACATGGAGCATTGGGCCGGAAACGCAGTGACGTGGTTTGTGCTCACTCCAAAGCCCACTCGGCCAACCACTGCTCGCACCGGGCTCGCTGCTCCTCTGTCTCTGGGCTCTTGGCTTCATTCAGTGCCTCCTGTTCCTCACCACCGAGCACGGCTTCCTGGCTTTCCTCTTCCTCCTTCTGCATCACCTTGTCCTTCAGCTCTTGGATGGTCTCATCCAGCCGGTGAGTGATGCTCTGGGGCACCCAGTTGCTGTCCATTGCGGTGATGAAGGGGTCGGGGGCACAGACCTCAATGAGCTCCTTGCCGGTGGGGATGCGCAGGTAGTAGGCATGGAGCATCATCCTATAGGGACTGCTGTCCTTCCTGTGGCTGTAGGTGAAGTCCCCCACAATGGGGTGGCCGATGGCGCTGCAGTGAACCCGGAGCTGATGAGTGCGCCCTAAGGGGAAAGGAACCATGGACATGGGTTATCCCTGAATCCCTCCTTGAGGGTGCAGTGGTGATAACACACTAAATGGGATTTGTCCCCATTTGAACCCTCTGAGCTTGGTGGCTCTGATCCCTTCAGCCCTTTCTAGGCTTCCCTTTGCACCATGCACCCACACCAAGGCCCAAGGCTGCACATGCAGCATCTCTTCCTGTCCAGCCCCAGCACCTTGTGCTGTTGAGGACAAGGAAGCACCACAGAGCCCTAGGACCTCAGCCCCAACCCCAACCTCCTACCTGTAAGTGGCTGCAGCAGCACTTTTGTTACGGGGTCTCCACTGTAGGACCCATGCTCCAGCACGATCAGCTCCGACTGGCAAGGCTTGGGGTTCTCACAGCCTGCAGTGAGATGCAGATGGGAGTCAGCTCACCCCCTGCGTGGCCTGGGTGGTGCAGGCAGGGCGTGGGAGCTGCTCACCCTCTGTCCCATCGATGCACATCATGTGGGTCATGCCCTCAGTGGTGTTCTTCCCTATGGCGTAGTGGATTGTCATCCGGCTCTGGCTGACGTGGCCCCTGACCTGCAGGGCAGAAAGAGGGTTTGCAGACAGCCATGTCACCCCTCACCAGCACAAGCAGCAGAGGCCAAGTCCCAATTTAACCACACCAAGTCCAGAAGGAGGACTCAGCATCACAGGCTTACCAGGGCGAGATAGGCTTTGGTCACCAGCCGGTCTTTAAAGCACTTGTAGGCGCTTCCCGCTGCTGCCTTGTTGAGTGCAACACACAGAGCCCCACTGGTGGAGAAGTCGAGCTGGTGGCAGAACCTGGGGAGGAGATGGGAGGTGGAGCAGCATTCCATGGGCAGGAAAGCGCCTGCTCCAGGCCTGGCTGCTCACCTGAAGCCATAGTAGGTGTCAGGGTCGGCCAGCTCAGGGAAGCGGTACTTGAGCTGGCTCTGCAGTGTCAGGGTCTCGTACCACATCTTGCTGTCAATGCGGATGTCCCAGTGCTTGTTGACCACGATGAAGTCAGAGCTCTGGTACAGGATGGACAGGTTGTCGATGCTGCCCGGCTCCATGGCCGGCGCTCTGCGGGAATCACGATGAGCAGGGTGGGAAGAGCCTCAGCCGCAGCCTGTGCACCCCGGGATGGGGACAATACCTGTACCCCGGTAGGGCTGGAAGCGTACCGTTGCCGCGGGGTCACAGAGCATGGGTCCCAGGGCAATACCGGGCTTCTACCGTACGGTACTCGTGCCTTAACCGGTGCCCGTGCCCGTCCCGCACCCGTCCCGGTGCCCCACGTGGAGGCCCCGCCGTCGCACGATGTTTGGACCGGTCCAGCCCGGCAGAGGAGGCTCGGCCCAAGCGGCTCCTACCGCCGCCCGCCGGGGTCGGGCCGCAATCACGGAGGGACACGCACGGCGGAGGGGACCCGGGACCCGGGACCCGGTGGAGGGGCTGATGCCGAGCCCCGGCCCCGGTCCCAGACCCAGGTCCCGGTTCCCGTTCCGGTCCCTCCTGACCTGCAGCGTCGCCCCCGTGCGCGGCGCTGAGCGGCTACATCGCCTCCACCGCTGGCGGCGCCGTCACCGGCACCGGACCCGCGTCCCATCCAATCAACGCCGCAGCCACCGCTTCCAGCGCGTCCAATCAGCGCCTCCACTGCTTCTGTTCCGGAGCACCGCGGCCAATCAGCGGCGGCCGGAAACGCGGTGCTGGCGGGAGCGGGTCCCATGGAGGACCCCGGTGTGGACCCCGATGCGGAGTTCTACGAGCGGTTCGCGGATGAGCTGGAGGCGCTGGCCGAGCTGGGAGGTGCGGGACCGGCGGAGGAGGGAGGGATGGAGCGGGTGGGCAGGGCCGCGGGTCCCCTCCGGTGAGCGGCAGCGCCGTGTCTCGCCGCTCGCAGATGACCCGTCCGCAGCTGCTGGATGCAGAATCTCCCAGTTCCGGAACAGGAGGCAGCCGCCAAAGGAGCCCGAAGCCCCCGGGGACCCCGACGGGGGCAGCAACTGCAGGAAGAGGGATCGGGACTCCCCCGGTTCCCCGCCCGCAGCCCGCAGTAGGTTTGATCCCGGGTGCAGGGATTTGAGCGGTGCAGGGGGAGCGGCGGAGGCAAGGCTGCTTCTCCTCTTCCTCCTGCCCTGCTGTCTCCCACAGCCCCGAAGTCCAAGCGGCAGCGTCTGGAAGCTGTCAAGAAGCTCAGCTTTGGTGTGGATGATGAGCTGGTTCCGGGTTACCCCTGGGATGCTGGCCCAGAGGAGCCTGCTCCTCAGGCTGTCAGGTTGGCCACCTTGAACCCTGCTTTGGGCAGGGGTGAGGAGCCCCAACACAAAGGTGGGGTTCAAGGATCCCATCCCTCGCTCCTGCTAAAGGGAAATGGTGTTTTCCAGCTCAGACCACCTGGACATCAGTGGCATGGCCCCACTGCACAACACACCACCCTCTGAGAAGAAGCGGGTCCTCAAGCGGCCACCCATCCTGGAGGACTGCATCAATGTGACGTCCACTGAGGGCACCAGGGTCTTCATGGTCCTGAGGGATGATTCCTCCAGGACAGGGGTGGAGGTGAGGAGGGATATGAAGGCTGGGCTTGTTTCTTGTGACCTCCATCCAGTTCAGGAGGGGATCTTTGATGAAGGGTGAAGTGTTTGTGGCGAGCATCGGTGTGAACATCAGTGTGTGTCCTCTGGGTCTTGCAGCTCCCTGATTCCCTGGGCTGGAATACACGGAGGCCGCTCCACTTGCTGGGGGTGCCTTTCTCCTACCTGAAGGAACAAGTGAATGAAGAGGTATCCCATTGTATACCCATCTTCCTGCCTTCCCCTGGATAGCCACAGCACAGGCTCCCATATCCCTGCTCCCCACAGCCATGGCTTAGTAGGTCTCTCTGACCCCTTTCTCCTTCTCTTTGTGCCCAAGCGTCGCAGACGTGTTCTGGAGGCATCACAGCAGCTCACAGAGATAATCAACAGGTGAGGCGTTGGGATGAAATCCCACTCTTATCCCTGCTGCACTCTCGGATGCTCTGGTAGTGTCCAGGTTTTGGGGACCTGTGAGCAGAGGAGCCTCTCTGCCCTCAGCATACCCGGCTTGGGAAGTGATGGTGGAATTCCCAGCTCTGTCCTGACTCCCTGGCTGGTCTGGGACAAGTTGATGTTTTCTTGCAGTTGCCTTGAGAGTGAGACCAGCACCAAGAGCCCAGAGCCTGCTGTGGAAGCAGAGCCAGCAGACGAGGACTCAGCACTGCATTGCCTCTGGGTGGACAGGTTCACTCCTCGGCGTTACATGGAGCTGCTCAGTGATGATGTAAGCTGCTAGAAGGGGGGCTCAGGGGGTTACTAATGCTGGGGGATCAGATTTGTGGTGCTGCTTTTGGAAGCATTGGCTGGGGGCTCTATCCATGCAGTCCTGCTGCTGAGAGGTTTTAGTTATGGGCCTTCTGACAAGAAAGGCTGTGAAAGATGAGCAAACTGAGGCAAAAAGGATTGTGTGGATTTCAGCCACGAATCGTTGGCTGGTTTGAGTTTTTTGGGATTATTGTAAGTTTTGTAGGGAGTTAGAGATTATGGAAGAGGCTGGGAAGCACTGGGTCGAACTGAGACAGGTGAGGGACAGCAGGGATGGGGCTGATGTGACTTGTCCTTGATTGCCCTGCTGAATGGTGATGTTGTGGCTGCCCCATCCCTGGCAGCGTTCAAGGCCAGGTTGGACACAGGGGCTTGGAGCAAGCTGCTCCTGTGGCAGGGGTTTGAGCTGGCGGAGCTTTAAGGTCCCTTCCAACCCAAACCCCATTCTATGGTTCTCTGGTGGCTGAGCCTGGAAGGAAGCTGTGTTCCCATGCTGTTCCCATGCCAGGTAGAAACCTGAGCAGCCTCTCCTATGATAGGGAGTGATGCTCCATGTGCACAAGGTCCATCTGGGCAGACACGGTCAGGGCTTCGCTCCTTCCTCTGTGGGACCTGCTGGGTTTTAAGCCATGAAGGAGCAGCCTTCTGCTGTCCTAGCCTGCGTCCTTCCAAGGTTTGATGGCTTTGCTGCTGTCTTTCTGAACTCACAGTACACAAACCTCTGCCTTCTGAAGTGGCTCAAGCTGTGGGACACGGTGGTGTTTGGGAAGGAGAAGGCTGTGAAGAAGGCCAAGGCTGGTACTGAAGCTCATCCTCCATTCAACCAACCCAGGGAACAGCAGAACAAGTGGAAAACAAAGGTCCAGCTCACAGAGGAGATTCTGGAGGCTGAGCTGGACCAGCACAAGAGACCCAAATATAAGGTGAGCAGGACAGGATGTTGCTGTCATGGGTCTCCTCTCCTGTCCCCCTCATCCTGGCATCGAGGTGAGGAGCAAGGTCTTCCCTTTCTCTTCTCTTCCAGTGCAGATCTAGGAGAAATGGGATTCCCTCATTCTTCTTAGAGATTATGAGGTTTTCTCATCTGCTTCAATGATGTTCAAACGCTAAGGGGAGCAGGGGGAGCATACCCAGGCCAGCTTTCCAGCTTCAGCCTGTCCAGTTAGAAGATAGATAAAGGGGCAAACAAACATACATCCTAACAGCATTGCTTCACATGACTGTATTTCTGGAAGGGGTTTTGTTCAACCTTTTCTGTCTGATGTCCTGCAGACTTGAACATCTGCATGAGGGATGCTGCCAGGATGACTCTTGTCACCTCTGAACGACTGTATATTTTCCTTCCTCCTTTACCTTCTCCCTTTATGTTTACAAACCAGTGCAGCAGCTCCCAAAACCAGTTTGAAGGCTGCAGAGCCTCATCCTCTTACATGGCAGCTGTGTTGGAGCTGGAGAAAGCCCTCCCTTGCTGCCTGCCAGGCTGATGTTACCTCTTTGCACCAGGTAGCCCTGCTCTGTGGCCCACCTGGCTTGGGAAAGACCACTCTGGCACATGTCATTGCAAAGCATGCGGGGTACAACGCTGTTGAGATGAATGCCAGGTGAGTCTGTGCTGGCTGTGCTGGAGGTGATGTTGTGCTGGAGGTGATGTTGTGCTGGAGATGATGCTATGCTGGAGGTGATGTTGTGCTGGAGGTGATGCTGTGCTGGAGATGATGCTATGCTGGAGGTGATGCTGTGCTGGAGATGATGCTATGCTGGAGATGATGCTGTGCTGGAGATGATGCTATGCTGGAGATGATGCTATGCTGGAGATGATGCTATGCTGGAGGTGATGCTGTGCTGGAGATGATGCTATGCTGGAGGTGGTGCTGTGCTGGAGGTGGTGCTGTGCTGGAGGTGGTGCTGTGCTGGAGGTGGTGCTGTGATGGAGGTGATGCTGTGATGGAGGTGATGCTGTGATGGAAGTGACACTGTGCTGGAGGTGACGCTGTGATTGATGGAGGTGATGTTGTGCTGGAGATGATGCTGTGCTGGAGGTGGTGCTGTGCTGGAGGTGGTGCTGTGCTGGAGGTGATGCTGTGCTGGAGGTGATGCTGTGATGGAAGTGACACTGTGCTGGAGGTGATGCTGTGATTGATGGAGGTGATGTTGTGCTGGAGATGATGCTGTCCACAGCAGCCTGGCACTGCCTTGCCTCGCAGTGACGACCGCAGCCCTGAGGTGTTCAAAACCCGCATTGAAGCTGCCACCCAGATGAAGTCTGTGCTGGGCACCAACGAGAAGCCCAACTGTCTGATCATTGATGAGATAGATGGTGCGCCTGCGGTAAGAAGCTGGCCGCCTTTTGCATTGACCACTTACTTATTAAGCTCATCTCCTGTTGTGTTTTAAGAGCTGTTCCTTGCCTTTGACCAGCAAGAATTGATCCCTTATCTCCTTGACTCTTATTTCCTAAGGCATCTATCAACGTACTGCTGAGCATCATCAACCATAAGGCACAGGGCGAGGCAGCGGCTGGCATGGGCCGGCGGAGGCAGCGGGAGGGTGGATTGCTGCTCAGGCCCATCATCTGCATCTGCAACGACCAGTTAGTGCCTGCTTTGTGTCTGGGGAGGGGTAGAGAGCTGAGACCCCAAGTGAGGAGGCAGCTGCTACTGCCTCCAGCTAATGCTTCCTGCGCTGAGTTATTTGGCCCATGAATTAGATGCACTTTAGGAAAAGTAAAGCTATAACATGCTCAGCTTCCCTGAACCTGAAAGTTTTGTGTCTGCTGGGGTGACCTGTAGTGAGATGTGAGCATACAGTTGTTTGTGCATTCCCAAGCATGCAGCGGTGCATAAATAACCCACCTCTCTTTGAGCAGAGCATCCCTAGAGACATTCAAGGCCAGGTTCTGGGCAACCTCATTAGTTGGAGATGTCCCTGCTCATTGCAGGGGTGTTGGATTACATGAACTTAGAAGGTTCCTTCCAACAGAGACTGTTTTATGACTAACAGCTGGATTTCATCCGTGCTAGGGCTGCTCAGGCCCCTCTGCTTCCCTTTGCAGGTATGTCCCTGCTCTCCGGCCGCTGCGGCAGCAATCCTTC
This sequence comes from Agapornis roseicollis, assembly GCA_002631895.1. NCBI lineage: Eukaryota > Metazoa > Chordata > Aves > Psittaciformes > Psittacidae > Agapornis > Agapornis roseicollis. Next base: position 21,592 of record NDXB01003733.1, on the reverse strand, counting down.
CTGCTCATGTTCCCACGGACGGCACCGTCCCGGCTGGCCCAGCGGCTCTGCGAGGTGGGACAGGGGCATGGGCTCCCCTGGCCCCCCCAGTTGGCAGGTTCCCCCCCACTGACCCCCTGTCCTGCAGATCACCCTCCGACAGGGCATGCGGGCGGACACAGGCGCGCTGCTGGCGCTGTGCGAGAAGACAGAGAATGACATCCGCTCGTGCATCAACACCCTGCAGGTACCGGAGGGCACCCGTTCCTGTGGATCCTGACTCCATCTGGGCTCAGATGGGGATGGAGGAGACCCAGACAGATCCCTGTGATTTCCAGCCTGTTCCCTGTGTCACTTCGCACCTTGATTCCAATAGAAATGGAGGAGTGAGGTGCTGCTGCCTCCAGCTTTCTCCAACACCAGCTTGCTGTTGTGGGCATCCCCCCTCCATCCCTGCTGTGTCCTTCCCCTCCAACCCCTTGCTTGTGTTGCAGTTCCTGCACAGCCGAGGCCAGAAGGAGCTGAGCATGCAGATGGTGCAGACGATGAGGATTGGCTTGAAGGACCAAAACAAGGGGCTGTTCTCCATCTGGCAAGAGATCTTCCAGCTTCCAAAGGTCCAAAGGTAAAAGTGGGATTTACTGATTGCTGTCTGCTTGGGGCACATGGCTTGATGGTATTCCCTGATGTGCCCGCAAGACTTGTGGTGGAGAAAGATGGAATGCCCTGGACAGCTTCAGCATATCTCTGTGTCCAGATGCTCCTTGGCCACTCTTTTTAGTGCGCAATAATTTGGTGTGGCTATTGCCTTCAGTCCAGTTTGCAAGGGTCAAATATTTCTTGCTCCATTCAGCCCCAGGGTACCCTGAACTCTTTCCTTTGGACCCCCCCAGGCACAGGATAGGAATGGACCCCACTTTGCCAGCCCAGCTTCTGGTGGGTGATGAGGACCTGGTGCACCTTGGGGGGAAGACCGGCTTCAGTGCATCCTCCCACCGCTTCCACCACATCCTACACCTTGCTGTCTCCTCAGGGGAGCAGGAGAAGCTCGCTCAGGTAGAGCAGCCAAGGGGGAGGCCTGAGCCCTTCCCTTTGCTGTGTTGTGTGGAGCTCTGATGGGATGCTGTGATGAGACCATCCATGTGGCCTCAATCCATCTCTACTCCTGCATCTTATTATCCCATTCCAGGGTCTGTACGAGAACTTCCTGAACATGAAGGTGCGGGACTCCAGTTTCAGCACCGTGTGCTTGGCTCTGGAGTGGTTGGGATTCTCCGACATGCTGAACCGGGCTGTGCTGCACAGGCAGAGCTTCCAGCTGATGCGGTACCTGCCCTTCCTGCCCGTGGCTTTCCACCTCCTCTTTGCAGCCACCAGCATCCCTCGGCTCGCTTATCCCAGCAGCCAGCAGGAGGTGGGTACCGGGAGGGCCATGGTGGCAGCACGGCTGCATCTGTCACCCATGGGGACATCTCTGGTGGCAGCTGTGGCTGAGCCATCCCTGCTGTCTGCTCCCAGGCCCTGGCCAAGCTGAACCACATGCAGAACCTCGTCATGTCTGTGGTGTCAGGGATAACACCCAGCGCCCGCAGCCGTGCGGGGCATCAGTCTCTTGTCTTGGAGGTGCTGTGCCTGCTGCTGGACATCATTGCCCCAAAGCTCCGACCGGTGAGTGCCCAATGGGTCCCCTCTCACTGTGGTGGCAGGAGCCCTGGCTGGGTGATGTGTCCTTTCCTTGGGCACTGAAACAGCCCAAGAAGTGATCAATGCCCCATCCCTGGCAGTGTTCAAGGCCAGGTTGGACACAGGGGCTTGGAGCAAGCCGCTCCAGTGGAAGGGGTCCCTGCCTGGGGCAGGGTTGGAACTGCATGAGCTTTAAGGTCCTCCCAGCAGCTGGTTTGGTTTCATGTGTGGTTGCTTTGGGTGCATTTACCCTTTGGGCCATCAGAGGGGTCTGTCCCTGCTTTGTCCCCTGTCCCTGTTCCCTCTTACAGGAAACTAAGCTTGGTCTGAACCTCGTGGGTGTTTACTGTCCTCTCTCATAGAGACACCTCCCATGCACTGGGTTGTATTTGAGTGTTTAGAAGTGAATATGGATTAATGATGCTCTCCTCAGGTAAACACCCAGCTCTACAGCCTGAAGGAGAAGCAGCAGCTGACAGACCTCATCAGCATCATGCTGGCCTACAACCTCACCTACCACCAGGAGCGCCTGCCCGAGGGCCAGTACATCTACAAGCTTGACCCGTAAGTCCTGAGGGTGGGAAGAAGCCCCCCTTGGGCTGAAGCCCCCCTTGGGCTGAGGCTGGGTCTGGGTTTGTTGTAATGGGATTAAAGGAAAAGAAACATCTGGCTTCAAACGTCTGCTGGATCTGGGAGAGGAGGGAATGATGCTGCTGGGGGCTGGTGGCAAAGGGGAGAGCAGGTCACCCAGGCACACTGCACACAGGTCACTGCAGCCACTGCTGATGAGTGTATTAACAGTGCCAGCCTTGAGCATCCAGGCGCTGTAAGTAGATAGAGAGCCATAAACGCTCCTGAGGCCTGGCTGCAGTCACACAGACCCCTCCACAGGCAGGAGCAGCGCTGATGCCTTCCTGGTACAAAGTTAATTACAGAAATTAGCCTCTGTTAAATGAAGCAGCTGGGTCTGATTACAGGGAAGCTCCTTGTTATTTATTATGTTCCCTGTGGAAAAGCCTGCAGGGGCTGTATGAACTGTATGAACCATCCTGTCCTGCCCTCTCCACTCCAGGCTGTGGCCATGGGGAACCTGTGGGATTGTGGGAGCCATGTGGCACAAGCAGGGAGGTTGCTTTGCTTTGGTTTTATTATGAATTCTGACCCTATTTCCTGGCTGTGCACAGCAATGATGGGGACCACAGGGACGTCACATCCTGGTAGTACCTGCGAGGGACATCCCAGCATCTCTCAAGCTGTTCTTGACAGCAAAACCTGTGTCTCCTCTTTAAAACTTCTTAAATCAGTTCTGACAGCTTATTTCTAAATGGCTGCAAATGTGTCTGACACAGGACTTTGCTCCCTTTATTTTAAAGGGAGTATTATTGGATGTGAATAATGTGTGATACATTTATAGCTGGCAGAGGAGCTGGCCTAGCTGGCTCCTTGGTGCTGGGCTTCTGCTGTACTGAACCAGAGCTAACTCCAGAGCTGGAGCACCAAGTGGTTAAGAATAAAACTGCTCTGATGAGCCCAAATTACTGTTCATGGCTGTATCTCAATTAACCAGCTCCCTGCAGGCACCTTGGGGGTCATGCGAAGGGTTGTGGTGCTGCTTGTGCCCAAGCTGTGATGTGGCTGGGTGGTTTTCAGAGCAATCTGTTCGATACAGACCCGCCTGCAATTCCCTCTTCTTGCATTAAAACCAAGATTAAAAAGGATGTAACCCCTCCTGAATTCAGCTGAGGTGCCCTGCAGCATCCCAGCTTCACACCGCCAGCACCATTCATCTAATGCTGCTGTTGTGCATGGAGAGAGCAGGGATGGGGGGGAGCTGAGGCACCATAGCCAGGATCATACTGGAGGCCTCCCTGTGCCTATATCTGGCTGAAGTTTGCATAAGGCTCTGTTATTTCCAGTATTGATGTGCTTTCTCTCCATGATTCAGGAATGTGGAGGACGTGTGCCGGTTCCCAGACCTGCCACCTCGCAGACAGCTCAGCTACCAGGCCAAGCAGCTCATTGCCAGGGAGATAGAGCTGGAGAAGATGAGGAGGATGGAGGCTCTGCTGCAGGCACGGAACCTGTGCGAGGTAGGGATCGTGGTGCCGTTGACAGGGGTAAAGTCCTTCGGGCTGCTGAGGGGATGAGGCCTTTCCAAAGCCAGTGGCTTTTGCTCTGCGACTGGAAATCCGGGATTAAACTCTCCCAGTCGCAGCCATGCTGCACGTCTGCCTTCAGGGCAGCACATCTGTGCTGGGTGATGATCCCAAAGGGCTCATCCTTCTGCAGGCATTCTGGAAGGAAATGCTCACTGTGGGTTAAAGCTTTGAGCTGGGTTGTGAGGAGATGGGGGTTTTAGTTCCTTTGGCTGTGAGTTTATGTGTTTGTGGGGAATTGGGCTGCTCTCTCCTGCCTGCACATTCCCTTCTGCTTCACTTTGATACTCCCAAAAGTCCCAAAGCCTCCAGGAGGAGCACAGTAACTGCCCCCTGCCAAAACCCTCCATGGGGCAGCAGGCAGAAGGTGGAAATGGGTGGAAAAGGCTGACAAAACAGCTCATGTGAGGCTGGTGCCTGCCCTGCCCTTGTGCCACAGGGATAATGAATCCCCGAGAGCCTCCTCTTGCAGCAGAAGGGTTTTCTCAGGGGATGTGTGGGGCAAAGAGATGCTGCAAAAGCATCTCTGAAGGCTCCTTGTTTACATGGGAAATCCCAGGGAAAGGGGTTGCAAACAAACACGTTCCCAGAGCGCTGCTGGGGCTAATCCCATGTGCTGCTGTGAGCCAGGAAGTGGTGGAAAAATCCTTGCAGGTCACTTGGGTATTGCAATAAACCCAGCAGCAAGCAGAGGAGGGTGTGGGATGGGTGACAGGGCAATGTCCTACCCTCAGGCTGCACATTGTTTGGGGGGTACCCAAAAGGATCCTCACTCATGGCTCTTCTCACTGCAGGAGCCCGGGAAGAGCTTTGGAAAGGCAGGAGAGAACATGGACACGGTGCCCCCCAACCACCAGCAGCGCTTGGAGCACATCGTCAAGAGGGCAGCTGTGGAGGACAAGGTGAGGGGGCTGCAATTCCCACCTCATTCCCTCCCAGCACGTTCCTGGCTTCTGGAGACTCCCTGTCTCTGTTGGTGTTTGTGTTTATTTGGTATAGTTTCTTTTAGTAGAAAAGCTCAGCACCATGTGTCCCATAACTGGGGTTACAGCATCAGGACGAGTTAGAGCTGGGTGACAGTTATGGATGTGCCCCATGAAGCCTTCATGGCTGGGGAAGGAGATGTGGCTATTTTGTGCTAAAATAGCTGAATTTTGGCTCTGTAGAAGCCATGAGATTGGAGGAAGAGCTGCTCATGAGGTGTGGGGTATGAACACAGGGGAGACCATCCTCTCTGAGGCGTGCATCCCACTGTGGGCATCCCAATAGTGTCCAGGAGGAGCAGGAGGTGGTCCCCTGCTTCCCTCCCTCTCCCCATGCTCAGCATCAGGATCATGACTGCCTGTAGAACCCCACTTGAGCACGATGAACCCTCAAGTGTGTGTTTCCCACCCCATTTTGAATGCTGTTTGCATTTCCCTGTGGATTTGCATTCAGGTCCTGCTCAGTGGCTTCCTCCAGCGCCGGGTGCTTGAATGGGGAAGGAGCCTGAGCAGCCCTGAGGGTGGGGTGATGGTCTCACCAGGGCCCAGCCTTGCACAGAGGGAAACTCCACTTGCTTTTGGCTGTGTTTGAATGTGATCTGTGAATGCAGGCACTGGCAGAGCCGTGCTCACCTTCTGCCTTTTGCTTTTGGCAGCCTGAGAAAGACTTCTTTGGGCGTCCCGTTCAGCAACAGCAGAAAGCCACAGCCCCAGGTAGGTGGCAGAGGGATGGGGTGATTGTGGATGCTGCATTTGCTGTGCCAGGACCCTATACAGGGCCTATGTCCCCAAGCACTGCTCCCAGGAGACATCCATGGGATGGAAAGGGGGTATTAAGTGAACAGTCCCCAGTGCAGGAGGCAGGGGGTGCCTGTGGGGTTATGGCAGTGATCAGCTGGGAGTTGTGGGTGCTGCAAGTGTTTACAGGATCCCAGTGCTTAGGCTCCTTTAGAGGGGCATGGGACAAGGGCCTGTAAGGACAGGCCAAGAGGAATGGCTTTAACCTGCCAGAGGGGAGACTGAGATGAGCTCTTAGGCAGAAGCTCTTCCCTGTGAGGGTGCTGAGGCTCTGGCACAGGGTGCCCAGAGAAGCTGTGGCTGCCCCATCCCAGTGTTCAAGGCCAGGTTGGACACAGGGGCTTGGAGCAAGCTGCTCCAGTGGAAGGGGTCCCTGCCTGTGGCAGGGGTTGGAGCTGGAGGTCCCTTCAACCCAACCCATTCCATGGTTCTATGAGTCTGTAACATGGGAACATCAGAAGAGTTTCTGCAAGTTTCTGACCTGGATCTCCCCCTGCAGCCCCTCAGGCCTCCAAGGAGGAATCTCTTGAGAACCAGGTGGGAAAAGCTGTGGGGAAGAGCGACGTCTGGTTCCGGTTTAATGAAGGGGTTTCCAATGCCGTCAGGAGGAACATCTACATCAAGGACCTGCTGTAGGGTGGCAGCGGTGAAACCATGAACTTACAGCCATGGAACTGAAGGGAAACAAAGGCTTTTGGCTTCATTTTTGGGGTATGTGTGGTTATTTTGAGGTTATTTTTTTAATTACCCACTTGTTTAACAAAGAAATAAAATCTGTATAAAAAAACTAACCATGGAGGTGTGTTCTCTTTATTGCATTTACAAACCCTTCATTGCCGTGTTTTGCCCGGTTGGCTGCAACAAAGAGACCCTGCAATGTACAAAAGAGCATTGAAAATCCCTGAATGTGCTTTATAAAAGTTCCCTTCCAAGCTGGAAAAGAGCAGCAGGGGCAGAGGGGATGCCTGAGGCTGGAACTGCACCCTAAGCCTGGAGGTACCTCTGCTACTCTGTCCCACCATGCTGCCCACCCCCCTGTGCTGTCCCTGTCCCCTCCTGTCTAAAATACCGATGCTTCTACTGCTATAAATAAGAAGCCAAGCTGAGGGTTGGGTTTTGGTTCAGGTTCTCATATTAGGAAGCTGGCTAATATAAAAGTACATTCAGCAAGGGGATAAAGAGGGAGGTTCAAGGGGGGGCCCTCAGAGGATGTTGCATTTGCCCTTCTCCACCCAAGGGTTGTTTTTCATCAGCTCCGGGTTCAAGAAGGGGTCTTCGGGAATGCCATCCTCGATCCACTTCACAAACCTGCAGAGATGGGAGGAAAGGGGTGGGCATTGATCCCGCAGGGGTCCATTGGCTTGGAATGCACAGCTCAAAGCATTGGAGTGATCCCAGCTCTGGTGCAACCTCTACCAGCACATACATGAGCCCTTTACTCTCAGGTTTTTATATGGGTGGGGGAGAGACAAGGGAGAGAAACAAGCTTAATAGAAACCTTTTATCCCAAACATCTGTGGCTGCCCCTGTGCTGCCAGCATGGGGATGGTCTTTATGTTGTGCTTTAAAACTCGTTTATGATGGGGTTTAAAACTCATTTATGTCATGCTTTAAAGCTTTCTTATGATGGTTTAAAACTGATTTGCTAAAGCTGCTCTTTTTCTGTCCCCCTTTCTAAGTGGGTTAGAAAGGGGGACACGGACTGGGTTAACCAATGGGATGGGGCCAAGTACCTTCACCTGAGGAGCAGTGAGGTACAAACGAGGGATGGGAAACATTTGTTCATGGCTTTGTTTTACAGCTTTAAGTGTATTGAGCTCTGCAGGGAGGGTCTGAACACTTGTCTGGAGACTAGGGAGGGAGGTCCTGGGGTGTCTCTATGGCTGCTGCCATGTCCTGGGTACCACTGAGGATGGGAAGGACTTAGTGCAAAGGATCATTGTGGGCATCAGCACTGGAGCTGGTGGGTTTCTGCTACTGGGACTTGGGGGGATTGAAGAACCATAAGGGAAAACCTCCAAACCCACCTCATTTTGGGTCCCCTGGATGGTTTGAAAGGGGGATGTTGGTGTCGGGGTGAAGAAGAGCCGGCTTCCTCACAGGGATACAAGGATGGGAGGGATGGGGGCATCACTCACTCGGGTATTGTCTTGGAGGACATCTCCCGCTTGTAGGCCAGCTGGTACTTGAGGCTCTCCACCTCCTTCTTCCACTGCGGGAGGTCCCACTCATCCATGGTGGCACCCAGGGGCTCTGTGGGGCTGCAGATGAGGATATTGGTGCTGCATCCCATAGCCACATCCTGCCCTGACCCCCCTTCCCCCAGCTCTGCACCCCATAAAGATGGGATCCCCCAGCTCGGGGGCAGGTTTCCAGCCCCATGGCAGAGCAGCCCATGGCTCCAGGAGGTTTTAGTGATGCTGCACTTACCTGTGGGGTGCAAGACCAGCCCAGCACAGGATGGGTACTCAGCACTGGCCTCTTGCAGATGTGGGTGTGTGCATCTGGCCAGATTTGGCTGCAATTTGGACAGTTCTATTGCTTAGGTTGGACAGTGGCAAATAGCAACCAGGGGCTTTTGGGGCATGGCATTGTCTGTCCTTCTCCTGAGGGGATGTAGCCCAAAGCAGGACTAGGAGGGGCTTTGAGCATTCACATGGCTGGAAACAGCTCATGTGGATGGGATCTCTGAAGTGGGGAGCAAGACAAATCACCACAGACCACCTTGGCACCCCTATACAGTGGCCCTGGGTGATGGATAACAGTGGGGACAGGCATGATGGGGAAACTGAGGCACAAGCTGTGACCATGAGACCTGCAAGCACTTGGCTCCTTGTGTCACCCCATTAATTAGGGGCACGAGGGGACCTTCCCCTGCCATGACCCCAGACCTCTGGCATGCAGAAGCACAGGGCAGCACCCACCGTGGCTGAGCCCCAAGGGTGCCCATCCTGCACCCAAACCAGGCTGAAGCCCCATTACAGGGTCAGGCAAGGGCTGATGTGTTTGCGGGGGGGACACACTATATCCCTCCACGCACCAGCACGGCTCAGATCCAGCCATGCACTGGCAGCTTGGCATCTGCACGGGCTGCCCCAGCTCTGCTCCTCCGCAGATCATTCCTTGGAATAACACCCATGCCCGGGAAGAGGACGAGCGCCCAGAGCGCAGCATCCCCCTGCACGGCCTCCCCGGGGCTCTCCTGGAGATCAGATGAGGACCAGCATCCCCATCCCTTGCTCCAGCCATCCCAGCAGCATCCCGCGGCCGGACCCTTCACCTACCTGTGCTGGAGAAGGTGTCAGTGGGCAGCAGGGGCCGTGTCCGTCCCCACCGGCTCAGCAAAGCCCCGGCCCTGCCCGTGCTGCTCCCGACGCTGCCGGATCCTCTGTGTAATCTATTAATGCACGGCTGGTCCAGCTGCCTCCGACACGGCAGGAGCCGGATAATGGGAGCGTCCTTCCCCCCCCCGCTCCCGGGGGATTTGGCTCCGATGAATGTGAGCGGACAGGGTGGAGGGCAGCGTCNGGTCCAGCTGCCTCCGACACGGCAGGAGCCGGATAATGGGAGCGTCCTTCCCCCCCCCGCTCCCGGGGGATTTGGCTCCGATGAATGTGAGCGACCAGGATGGAGGCAGCGTCCTGGTACCCAGCGGCAGAGCTGCTGGAATGGGGTTACCGCAGCATCCACCATGGCCCTAAGGGACGAGAAGGGCCCCAAAGGGGGGGGGGTGGGGTGTTAACGCGTGGTGGGACACAGCGGTATCCCAGGGAGGCCCTGCCTGCATCCTGCATCCTTGTAAATGCCAGCCCTGCCATGGCTTTTCTGCAGTTGCTCCTGGATTTTCTGGTTCTTCCCACTTCCCTGCTACTGGTGGAGCCAAGGGAATGCAGGGGTGTATGCAGGGAAGGGATGGTTAAAACAAGGGGATAAAAGGGAATTAAATGCCCCAAAGTGAGCATTTGGAGATGAAACATACGGCGGGTGAAGGGGGGTCCGCACAAGGGGAAAAGGGCAACAGTGTTAAAAAAGCTATTATTGTGTTACTTGGAGGGATAAAAGGCCATTGGCAGTTGTTTTAGCTGAGTAAAAGGAACATAATTGATGCAAAATCAAAGCCACAAAGAGATGGGAACCCCCAGCCCCAAACCTTTGTTAAATAAACACTAAAAAAACCCTTACAGGAAGATTTCCTGCCTTAGGGAAAGAAATGTCTCCACAGAAAAAAGCTGCCCAAATTGAGCCCCTAAAGCCTTCCATTGCTCTCCAGCCATGGGGGCTCTTTGTCCTTGCTACAGCACCCCAAAGAGCTGAGGCTCTGGTACAAACAGGAACACGTCCCTGTGCTGGAGCCTTGGCAAATCCCATTGGTGTCCTGGGCATTCAATGGCCTGGAAGTGAAATACATGTATATATTTGTTATGATGGTGTTATATGATGTATCTGCTCTAGCGGAAGGTGTTCCTGCCCATGGGAAGGGGTTGGAACTGGATGAGCTTTATGGTCCCTTCCAACCCAAACCAGTCTGTCATTCTGTGATTCAATCTCATATATATGTGTGAGTGCACATATATGTATATATAAAATGTATATATAATAATGTATAATAATTTAATACATGTATATATAATAATGTATAATAATTTTATATAATATATAAAAATGTATATATAATATACATAATTATTCATATATATTTTTTAGAATCTATCTCTATCTATCTATCTATCTATCTAGGATGCCTCTTCCCATAAGCCTTTGTAGCATTAACCCACCAGAACCATTTCTACTGAGCAGCCACTCAATGCCCCACGACACTGACCTGGCCAAAGGCAAAGCCCCACAGGCAATCGATAGTGCTAAGAGCCTCCCAGCAGGCTCCTGGAGCCACCATTCCTCCACCCTGCTCCAAGAGAGGATGCCGGAGCCTGGGCCTTGGCCAGGGATCGATGGAGCTGGTTGGAGCCAAACGCTGAGCCCGCAGCACCTGAAGGAACCAATAAATGCCCATTTTTAATTGCCAAGGCAATGCTGGGCTTTGCTTGCTGCAAGCAGCCCCATGGTGTGGGGCTGCTTGGGGTGGGTGCAGCTCAGGGCACGCTGCTCTGCCTCTGTCTATTAGGGAGGTCAGTGATACCCAGCATTGAACCAGAGATTATCTGCCTGTTGACATCAGTCATAATCGCCTTGTGCTGCCCCCAGAAGAGTATGGGAAAGGCCTGGGCTTAATCATAAACTGCCCCTGAGGAGGGGTGGTTGGATTTCAGTGGGTTTCCCACAATCTGATGCTGAGCAGGGCTGGGGCAGCACATGGTGAATTTAGGAGCCCTCATTAACGACAGCTGTAAATGCAGGGGATTCATTGAGCTCATCCCAGCTCTGCCCGGCCACAGCATCCTTGGATGAGGCAGGGAGCCTTGTGGACACACCTGCACATCCCTGAGGGGGTCTGGGATGGACCGGGCACAGCAGATTGCAGGGCTCCCATTAGCTACCCCCACCGGCTTTGCAGATTAAAGAATTATGAACTCCTGAAGTTGTACAATATTAATGACTGCAGCCATCTGTTAATCTGGCAGCCAGCAACGAGCCGGGGCTTTACTTTGCTTAGGCTAGTTATTAAAAAGGAGTATTTTTGGTTGGGCAGGCAGCTGGAAGAGCATCCTTTCCATGCCAGGGTAGCTGTATGATGACTTGCATCTCATTCCTTAGTGCTCCCCCTGCATTATTTAGGTCCAAAGCAGGAAAGAGCAGCTCCTGAGGTAGGAGCTGAATGGACGGGGTGGTGTGTGTGTGACATACGTGCCCCGTGCTACACCATACAGGACCAAAGGCTGTCATCTGAGGGTGTGGGACTGCACTGGCACTGAGTCAGCAGCCCCTATTTGCTGTCCCTGGGAAGCAGGGGTCTGCCTCAGACCCAGCTGCTAATTATGGCTCTTTGGGATGGTATTTTAGATAACTCAGTCCTCTGGTGCACACTCCAAAGGGATAAACTCATTTTGCTGTGTCCTTGGGAGAAACAGCACCAGCACTCCCAGCAGCCAAGGTGGGGAAGGGTAATGCAAACAAAGGCAGGAGGTTTGGGGATGGCCCTGAGCATCATCCCCAAATCACTCTAAATTCACCTCCAGCCCTTTTACTTTATGAATTGCCCATTGTCCACATTGCCAAGAGGGCAAAGGTGCCCTTGTCATGTCCTCTGCTTAGAACTCAGCCTTGATGGGGTGTGCATCCCTATTCCCCCATGAGCAAAGCTGGAAGAGCCACCCAGGGCCACCAGCAGCACTAGGCCAAGGCATTTACTTGTTTGTTCCTTATTATACTGAGAGCTTCCCCCCTGCGGCCCATAAACAATGAGTTTCCTAGCAGTGACTTTCAGCAACCCTTCCCATAATCAATCAGCCCCCAGCAGGTTGCTCACTGTTGATTACAACTGGGGCAGGTGCATAACACCCCTGAGCCAGACAATGGCATTCCCATTCCACACCTTACCATCAGACAATTCCCCTCTTTTCAGATGAAATTGTGTTTTCAATACAGGCACTTAGTTGCCAATGTTGTGTTCAGTGCTTGGCAGCATGAGCTGGGCATAGACTTGCTAAAATGGTCGATTGCTAAAGTACCATATGTGGATGAGGCAGCTCTAGGTGCTCATTTGCTTCTCCAACCTCTGCATTTCAATTTTTCATGAGCTCTGCTTCTCTCACTTCTACCTGGAGCAAAGCAGACAAGATCAGCCTCTGATTTACCCTTAGGGTTACATTAGTCATGGTTTCAGGGCACCAGGAAGATGCTTTGCACTGTGGTTGAGTGTAAGAACTATACCTGCATCTACCCAAGTCATGCCCAAAGTCAAGTGTAGATCATCAGAGAAAGCCTTTTTCTCATACATAAAAGATTAAATCATCACAGTGAGGATTATACTATAGATAAGGGCTGCTATAATGCATTAAAATTGAGAAGTAGATAAATAATGAATAGATATGCTATTTGCTTACAGTAAATAAGGTGTTCCTAACCCTTTCCTTGTGATGGTAAATCCAGGCTGGAAGGGGTAACAAAACCCCTGCCCCTCACCTGCCCCCCTCTCCTGCACAGGGTGACACCCAGAAGCCTACATCCATTCCAAGTTTAGTGTAGTGCTGGGGCTGCCTTGGTTTCACTGTTCCCTTTTCACACCCACAGTGAAACAACAGAACATGATGTAACTGTCAGCACACCCAGGGACTAACAAACTGGATTCTATTGGAGAGCTGGGAACAGGAGAGCAGCCAGGAAACATCAACAGGGCAGGAATGGGAAGGTCTTACAGACCAGGCCAAAGCAGAGAACATGATATAGGGCCTGTGAAGATCAGCATTTGCAAGTCCTTCCCTGTCTTTTGTTCTCTCCCAATTGAACATAACAGGAACAGGGACCTTCTCTGACTCAGGAATGTGAGGTGAGGAAAGGTTATGTAATTAGAAACATGCACAAAACCTGTCCTGGAAACTGGGATGAGATGACACACCAGTGAGCCTTCCAGGGCAGCAGCAGGAGCTGTGGCATGGCCACCAGCAGAGCCACATTCCAGAGGCTCAAGGACCCTCCCTGACCTCTGCTTGTCCTGGCTGAACTTGGACAAAGCAACCATTTAAAGAAAACCCCCCAACCACACCCCCATAAAACAGAGCTGACAATGACATAGAGCTTTCTGTTCCATAGAGCTTTACTGGAGACTGTGTTGACACAAACACAGGGCCCAGATGTACAAAACTTTAACAGCAGCTGCAAAACCCTTAAAATGTGCAAAATAAAATGAATCCCAGATGAAGATGATCTCTTCTGCTGCTGCTGCCCAGAGCAATGCAGGCAGGTATCACAGCAGGGCAAAGGATATCAATCAGGCTCGAAACATTTCTTTCTTCATTTCTACCTCCACAGGTCAAACATTAACTCCAACTTAGCCCTAAAATGAGGCTTTGAAAAGCCCAGAGCTATCAGTATCCCCTAAGTCACCAACTGCAGGAAATAAAACCAAATACAACACACATCCACATACAAAACTTGTGCTATTTACGAATAAAATAAGTTACTTACTGCATGAGACCTCCTCAATCTGCCTTCTTGAAGCAGTAAGAATGCTTCAGTTAATGCCCTTCAGCCTCAAGAGCTGGTTATTTTCATAATACAAAGCAAAAAGGGTGTGCAAACAGCATTTCAGTGCATGCTGTCTCTCACACACCTGGGCAAAGGCAGGATGCCTTGTTTTAACCCTCTGCTCTCTTGCAGTTCTGCTACAGATGGCTCCCCCATAGCACATCTGCATAACAACAGAAATAAAAACTCATATTTTGCATTTCATCTGTGTTTCCCTCCCTCACCCTAAACACCGACCAGCATCTCCTTGTAGAATGGCTTTTTAAGGAAACTGAAACCCAGACCCATGCTTCACACATGGACCAACAAGAAAGGAAATTCCCCCAACACATCTGTTGATGCAAGGAACACAGCCTGCTGTTTCCCACCTTCACCTAGGATCTCATTTTGGATTTGTCTGAGGATTATTTGTAGGGACTCCAGAAGAGATCTCTCACATTGAGACAACTTGGGAACTATTCCTGAAGATTTTGACAGATTACTCGTTTTCAAACAGGCTTATGAACTTCAAGACTTCATAATGAGCTGCAGTGCCAAAGGGCAGGTTCTTCTGTTGCTGGGAGGGAAAAGAAATAGGTAGTATATGTCAGTGATTTTTATAAACCTGGCCTTGAACACTGCCAGGATGGGTCAGCCACAGCTTCTCTGGGCACCCTGTGCCAGCGCCTCAACACGGAAGAGGTCTTCTTTACATTTTATCTGAATCTACCCTCTTTGTGTCTTAACGTTTGATACAGGACACATTAAATGTTATATTTAAATATCCAATTGATAAGTAATACAGTTGTCACTGATACACTTTGTTGTTAAATTCTTATATATAAAGATACTCACTGCATTGTGAAAGACGTTGGAAAGCTGCTTTGCCCAAGGACATCTGAAAAACAGACACAGAGTCTTAATCCACTTTCTCACAGGGACACACCTGCCTCAATTTCAGCCACTCTGAGTTCTGCATTACTGAAGGCTTTATGAAAAGGCCAGTCCAACAACTCACTTTAACTTTCAAATAGAAATGAAATCAGGTATTTTATTTTCTCTGCTACACACAGCAAAGGCTGGAGAGAAGAAACTGGGGAATTTCAACTTAAAAGCCATGATTTCCACTTAAGACAGTTACCAAGAAGTGAATTCTCAACATTGCTCTGCTGCCAGCAGCTATGTGTGAATTAAAAGTGCCAGAGCAATTACTCTGCCTTCTAGTATACAACCAGAGAGTCAATTAATTTAGAAACTATTATGTCAATACATTAAAGTCTATCACTCTAAAGCCTAGACAGCTTTACTGCATAACGCAGGAGAGCAAGGATTACACCTAGAAACAGCTCAAGGTTTCAAAAGTGACATATCAGTGCTTCGTTATCATCTGCAATCCAAACAAAGTACTCAGACTTTCAGGACTGTTTTCCCCACCCACTGAAGCTTTGTGCTGCTGCACAGCAAGTGGTGTCTCTTAAAAGATAATGACAGGCACATAACACTGTCCTCATTCCTCAATCTTTAGGTTTTGGTGGGGGTCTACTCCCTCCCCATCATGCAAAGTATTTCTTACAAGCTTAGTACTGACACTGTAATCCCCTTGTATTCTTTACAGATGCACAATGATACACATTTTAAGCTATTCTTAATTATTTTCTCTAAATAAAGCTGTATACAATATTAAGCCTCCTTAGATTCCAGTAGCAGCTTTGTTCCAAGTCCTAATTAGAGGTTTTTTTGGTTGCTGTTGATGACAGTGATGCTAAAGTAACAGAACTAGACTGTACCCTGACCAGTCATCAAGATTACACAGAGTTGCCAAGAGCAGACATGTTTTTCACAACACTGGGAAGTAAGGAGGCCATTTGGTTGCAACAGGTAACAGAACAATTTCATGTCTACCCAGAGCATCATGTTCAGTACCTAAAGGTACTGCTTGTGACAAGGAAGAAGAAAAACCAAAAATCAGTTGTGAATGAACCTGGCTATGATGAAGATTCAAACTTACATATGCAGATTCTCTGTGATAATATTCAGACTCAAGATGCCAATGGATTGCAACTTCTGATGTCTGCAAGTCAGGAACAGGCAAAGGAATTCACCCACATACACATGACCAAGGTTTTGCCACCTAAGCAATACAAAACCAGGAAACAGGACACAGCTGTGCAACAGCAGAAACAACTTGCCTACTAATTCCTGGCATCTTATTTGCATTCTTGACTTATCCAAAGCCCTGAGCTGGCTGATTTCAAAGAGCTAAGGCTCACACCTCTGCTAAACGTTACTGCTGCTCTTACTGTTTCCATAAACAGACAGACAGGGAGAAGTGTTTACTCACAGATTTAGCATTCTTGCTTTCTGACAATGCAGATCTCTCAAAATCAGGTTGACAATGCCATTGAGAACATTTTCTTCATAGGAAAGGTGGTTCAATAACAGCCTCAAAGCCCACAAGTTACTCTAGGAAGAGACAAAGTAAGACCAGTGATTTAACCCAAGTGGCAATCATTTCTAAAAAACCAGACTAAACTGAAGGTCAGCAAACTTAAAGAGGAACAAATCAAGTTAAATGTGTCCAAAATCTCCAGGTTGGTGTTACACAGATTTTAAATACCATTTGCTTCCATCTTTTAGAACAGAAATCAATAGCCACGACTCACCCCAAAAGCCAGCGCTATCTCTAAGAAGGAAGTCAAGTATGGAAGATCACAAAAAATCATCTGTTGTATGGCGTTTACTGCAACAATAAGGCAAGCCTGGCGGCGTAACTACAGGGAGAGACAACAAGAAGAGACATGTATTTAAAAGCCCACTTGCCCCACTACTTGCCTACCTCATCCCATCAAATCAGCACTAAATCACATTCCAGATAGACAGGTTAGATGTCAGACATGACATCCATGTGACTCTTAAGGAGGCCAAAAGAAAGGGGAATAGAATAGGTATTTATTTTGGGGAACATCAGGTGAAACTTGCTGTAAAGTCCTCCCAGAAATATGAAGCAGAAATAGAATTAAAGGGTAAAAGAAATGCCTGGCCCAGGAGTCACATATTTGTAAGCTATATTTCCTCTACAGTACAAAAAAACAGTAAGAGATCTCCTTAGATATACTGACTGTATTTAATACAGAATATATTCCAAGCCATTTTTAGACATGTTCCACTATACTTGAAACCATTTTTCAAGACAAGTTTAGAAATCCTGAGCTATTCCAAGTTTTGAGCCAAATACTGTGTCAAGTCTCAAAGGGTAGTCTCCTGTTTAAAACAAACCATACAAGATCACCCTGTGAGAAGTTAAGACAGAATCAACTACCACCAGCCTTCCCACTTTATAAATGTATCAATTTGGACAGTTATAAAGCAAGATTTGTCCTAGGTTGAAGATGGTGTCAGACCAGAACAAAACCTAATCGCTTTCTTACTTTAGATGTCTGCTCTAGCCTTTAGACTGTGCTAAGAACAGTCTTATGCCAATTCCTCCCCCAAAAATCTTCAAGCTCCCTTTAAAAGCCTTTAATAATCCAACTGCTTTCAACACTGTTATATCTTCAAGCACAATAACACAAATAGTAAATTTTCTTATTGCTATGTGCACACTTACGTGAAATGAGAAAATAAAAGATGGTAAAGAAAAATTAATGTTTGCCTTCAGTTCCTCCAAAGGGCCACAACTGGCAGCAAGCACCTCCTAAAACACAGGTAATGAGCCACAAGGAGAAGGAAGTTCAGATACTCTACAAACAATGCCCAAGATGTTCTTTAATGTACTTTTACATATTTTTCTTAAACTGCTTTGCTCTCCATTTTGTTACCTGATCCATCTCAACAGTAAAAGATACAGAATCAGCATCAGGCACTGAGCTGCACGCAGAATTAATCACTGTAGTATTTAACACTCCTGAATCACAACATTCTGCACATACAAGAGTATTTGAGGAACTGTAAAGTTAACCTTACCATTTAGAAGAACAAGCCAATGCCCACATCAAATTAAGTCTCATAAATCCAAGTTAAGAGGTTCTCCCATTTCACAGGACTGTTTCAGTTACCTCTTGGAAGTCAAGTGGTGGCTCTCTGAAGTACACGGGACGTAGGTGACCTTGTTCTCCCAGAAAACTGCTACTGCCCAAGATCATAATGAGGCTACTCCAGCATTTAGGCTGCAACACAGCAGAACATTTGTTTTACAAAGCCAAACCTGTTCACAGAAGTGCAAACTATTCAGAGGTAAAAGGGTTTTGATAGTAAATCCTTGCATTAGGGAATTAACTGGGCAAACCAGGTAATATAAAGAAACACTCAAGGGGCCACAGAAGCACAGTTTTAAGAAACTCACATTCCTGTAGAGTGACATGTTGCTGTAAAGGAGTTTCAGTGCCTGCTTCATCAGAGCAGTATCTTTCAAGGGACACCCTGTAAGAAGAAAAAAATATTCAAACCATCTTTTATTTCCTGAATAACTACAGGTTAGGAAACCAAAGAGGATACTTAGTTACAGGTATGTTTCTACAGAAACCTAACAAAGAGACAAACAAGTGTCTACAATTGTTTTACAGTATTTAGTAAGTTCTGAACTGAAAGATATCAGCAGTAAAATGCTATTCTGGAAAGCTGCAAAGAACTGAACACAATTTAGACTAAGCCATCAGAGCAGGTGACCCAGAACAAAGTCTTCATTATGTACATCACAGTGTGATACACACTGTCAGTATCTCATACTTTGAAGAATTCTGCTAGCAGCTTAACATCTCCAAAATAAACGAGAATACCCCTTGACACGTAGCACATACCAGATGATCACAGTTATCAGTGTTGGAACTAGTGACAGAATGTAATACACAGACCATAAAACCCTTTCCATCAGGAAGCTTTAATTCTCAAGGTCAAAGCTGAGACACGACAGTGCGAAATGACACACTACCCCTAGAGTCACACCATGATGCAACAGGGAGATTTGTATGTTCCTAGGTTGCTTTTGGCAAAACAACTTCACAGTTGATGAAACTAGAGTCTTGTGTGAAGTGTAGCCAAATTAGGGTACACCTTATGCTCAGGTATATTCATGCTCAGATACAAAGACATTGTTCCTGCCTGGTGCTATGGCCTATGCTTTAGTCCAGACAATTTATAGTTGGAATCAGAGTCCCTTAGAATGTTATAAATATTAATGAAAAAGTAAAAGCCGTAATTAAGATTGTAAACATGCTTAAGGAAGAAATCACACTTGCCAGCTGAAATCCAGAGCCCAGGGTACAGGATATCATTTCCATCAGGGACACTGCCTGTTCTGAACATCTTCAGATAGATCTCAAACTCAACTGCTGTTAGGCGGCAGGCAGTGCAGCAGATGAGGCTGCTGACAGGAAACAGCAAGGAACGTGCAGCATCCATGAAGCTTCCAGTTTTACACAGATAGAATGGGATTTTATCCTGGAGGTGTCTTAACCTGGAAAGAGAAAAGGGATGAATATTTGATTTTCATTAACATGAAAGTTTTACTACACATTTTATAGATCAAATTATGTTTGACCACCAGTGAGTTACATTGATGAGGCAGAAGTTAGTAGCAATGCAGCATTGCTTTCATTTAGCAAACAGCTGCCAAAATCCTACTACTTTGCATGCTATTAGTTTATTACACATTGAAGAGAAACAGGTTTGGACACATTCTTAAGGCAAAGAAATAATTGGGAAGATAAAAAACCACAACATTTACCCTTCAATATCATTGCACTTCACAGCCCTCAGGTAGCGAACAACTTCTTTATAGCTGGGGAGGAAAGAAAAAGATAGTAGGAAAAGCAAAGAAGTGGAAAGCTATATATAGGTCAATAAAACATATACTACAATTAACGAAGCAAAACAATAGGTCTTCCTACATAAGATACATTGCACAAGAGGAGACATAACTGGTAGAAAGAGACAGTTGGAATGAAGCTCCAAGAAGCCACCCACTGATTATATCTGTACTCTGGCAAAATAAAACAGGAGGCTGCTTTTCAATTTAATTCTTTAAGTGGACTGTATTCTTTTAAATGCAGACTTCTGAAGAACCAGAGACCAGAACACACTTTTTTGGCCATCTTCCACCATCTTCCGCCTTTAGATGGACAGAATTTGTTTTAAACATCAACATCTAAAACATAGTGGGTGTATAGAAACAAGGAAATGATCCACTTCAACATACTTTTTCTGACCCTGAAGCATTCAAAGGCCTTGATTCCGCTTTGAAAAAGTTACTGGCCTTCTTGAGAAGTAATAGGTACAAAGAGCTTCAAATATGTCTTTGTTTTGCAGGTTTCCCCGTTATACAAATCTCAGTTAGGAAAACACTACGCTGCAGTCAGCACCATGCAAAACAAATGATGTGTTCATAAAATAAAGATACAAAACAAGGCCAAACTGATCTTACTTCTTCTTGTCTACCAATTTCTCCACTCGAGCTGTTATAACAGAAATCCATTCCCACAGGGACACTTTTCTTCCTTTCATTCTTCTTTGACCAGTGACATTCTGGCCTTTTAACACAGTGGTCAGTAACTCATGATCCCATGTCATAACATTCAAGCTGGAAGTACAAAAAGAAAGTCATTTTCAACCATGGTTTTTGTACACCACAACTCCTTTCCCTTAAGCAGCATGAAGCTTTAGCAATGAAACAGTTCTATATTGACAACTTAGCCATAGGATCAACAACTTTTCCTGGTAGGATAGGACAAATACAAAACAGCTAATACTGAAATCTCCCTATAAAACACTGATGCCCATTCTATACAGTTGTTTTCACATCAGGCAACTGTATAAAAACATCTTCTCTAAACAGCCAGTGAAGAACATACCTATTTGAGAAGCCAAAGCAGTGACATGGAAGTGAGATGGACTGAAAAAAATGAATAAACTTTTCATGCAAGGAATTGGGGAAGTCACACAACACCAGCATCCTCTGAAGTTGGGTTGTGATCCTGTGTTTTGAAGAGAAAAAAAACCAAAGAAAATCAAATTCTCTTAAATTTGGAGGAATTACTATTAAGTTGTGGGTTTTGGTTTTAATTGTATGGGAAGCTATTCTACACAAGTTCAGGGGCTTGGTTTCGGTTAAAAGTCAGACAGCTTGGATCTATACTTGAATTTGTGCTTTAAGATTTGTAGTGAATAACAGTGTTGGTCTTTTATTGTTTTAAACATCACTGAAACCAGGGTTCTNACACAAGTTCAGGGGCTTGGTTTCGGTTAAAAGTCAGACAGCTTGGATCTATACTTGAATTTGTGCTTTAAGATTTGTAGTGAATAACAGTGTTGGTCTTTTATTGTTTTAATCACTGAAACCAGGGTTCTGTGGCCTTAAGTTTTAAAACAAAGATCAGCACTGAGTATATGGAGAAACACTGATGAACACAAGAAGTAATCTGGTCAACTCAAGCTCCTGGCACCCTCACAGCTACAGAGACCATTTCTGTCTTACCTGACCACTGGATATAACACAAATGAGGGTTCACTCTTTGAGAATTGGGTGAGGGAGACAAAAAATTCCTTTTCCTTTTCTTTTAAAGAAATTAAATTCAAGAATAGCAATTTAAAATGAAAACAATAGAGGATTTAGGTTACACCTGTCATTAGTTTCAAATAAGAGGTAAGAACATATAATTGTTTTTGAGGGCTCCTGAAAAAAAAGTAAATTCTTAATTCATTAACCTTCTGGTGCAAGTGAATTTTGGGTTAAAGATGAAATATAAAGCTAAAATGAGAAATGAATTAAGCCAAGTGAGCTTGATGTCCTCATTCATCAGCCTCTAGGGAACAACACTATCATAGAATCATAGAATAGTTAGGGTTGGAAGGGACCTTAAGATCATCCAGTTCCAACCC
>NDXB01003732.1:1106-11428 GCA_002631895.1 Agapornis roseicollis | reverse complement strand
AGAAAAAAAAAAAAAAAAAAAAACATGACAGCTTCATTAAGGATGGGACTAAGAGGAAGAATTGGAGGAGCTACTCCAACATTGGCTCCCCTGGTTAACCCCACAGACTGTATACTGTAGTATCTCCGCTACTTTTCATTTGCTACTCAGCACTGCAAACTCAGAAATTATATGCAAACTGTCATCCTTTACTAGATAATTTTAAAAGCCAGGGCATGTATGTGTTTTCTGCCCAAACCTTCCCATACACCGAGGTAATAGGCAGTGCAATGCCAAGTCAAAGTAAACAAGGATGCAACTGTCCTGCAAGGATGCAGCCAGTCCATATATGAATGCTACAGAGATGTCTAGTACAATTCAAAGCAATTAATATCTCATAGTTCTAGCCTGATGTGTGGTACCTAGCTTCTACATCAATTTATTAATAGGGATCTTGAGAGCTATGGGCATTATTTTAGTTATTGTTAACAACTTTCATCAGTATGACAATCACTATGGAAGATTGTTGAGTTGGTAATGGCATATGAAAAGGAGCAAGAGGAAACAAAGTGAACAAAATAAATATACAGAATACTAATGTTATTTTTTAAATAACAGCTTACTGGTAGTTTTTCAGATGGTGGGTTGATTATTTTATCATATCCAATTTTTGTTTTCCTTTTTTGTTTTTTTATTCAATGATAATATTGAGGTCATGTATTATCCCTTTTTTGATGAACTTTCACTGACCTCCATACCAAGAGAAATAGGAATAGTAATACTCAATTGTACCACTTATTTTATTAATGCTGACCCCAACTTTAGTAAAATTCTAAAGCCAGTGGCAAGTAATTGCAAATATACTCAAAATTTAAAGAACAATGAACTTTAAATTACATAAATATTAAAAAAGAAGAACAGAGGGGTTTGCCAACATTCTCAAATATTTACTGTGTTTCTTTTTCCTGCTTGCTGTTTATTTTTTCATGATTAAATAGTGAGCTCCTGGGGACAAACAAAGTGCTTATTTCAGTGCTGGAAAACCATATAACACATTGTATAGGTTATTGTTAACAAATACTAAAGCCCATTATGCGAAGATGAGTCCTGCCAGTGCATTGTGTCTGTCTATTTTAGCTGTTCCAGGGCTGTGTATATTTTATTTTTATTTTCTGCATATGCTTATATAAAGCTAGAGAACACAATCACATGTATATATGTGCACACCAAGGGCTGAACATGCAATAAACTTGATAGGCTCGTTTTCTACTATGACGGCTACAATGAAGTAAATTCTGTGCCTAGTAAATAAGGTGGAAGGCAGGGAGCTGCCAATTTAAACATACTCCTCCTTTTTAGCACCTCAAACTCCCAAGAAAAGGTCTTTCTTGGTGTCATAAATCATTGAGAAATGCAGAATAATTGTCTACTTCTTAATTGTCTTCTATTATTGAAATATTTGGAATTTTTAAGATAAAGATGTAGAGCTTGTACTGAAAAAAATGTTGTTGAAGATTATAGTTTCTGAAAATGTGAGCTTATTGTTATAAATGGAAAGCAAATGACCTAATGTTAATGTATTTTAGTGCTATTTTAGTGCTGCCTATTCAAATTGTGCTAAAAAATAAGACTTCATTTATGTAAAAAAAATAATGATTTTGTACATTATTTTATTAAACTTAAATATTAATTGAATTTAGAAATCCTTTGTATCTATACAGCGTTTGAAAACAGAATTCTACCTCATTACTGTATTAATAGAAAGGAACAGTTCTGAGGCCAGTGAAAGCTTATTCTCTTTTTACTTTTTCTAGATGTGTTCCATAAATAAAAAGAATATTGAATCATAGAATCATAGAATAGTTAGGGTTGGAAATGACCTTAAGATCATCTAGTTCCAACCCCCCTGCCATAAACAGGGACACCTCACACTAAACCATGCCACACAAGGCTTCGTCTAACCTGGCCTTGAATACTGCCAGGGATGGAGCACTCACAACCTCCCTGGGCAACCCATTCCAGTGCCTCACCACCCTAGCAGGAAAGAATTTCTTCCTTATATCCAATCTAAACCTCCCCTGTTTAAGTTTGAACCCATTACCCCTTGTCCTGTCACTAATGTACTACAAGTGATTGCAACCCAGCTAGGAATACACAGCTCTGTGTAACTCAGTAGTAATATTCTTGTAGGACAAAAAGATTAGCATGGCGGAGATCATTTTTATTTTTATTTTTGCTTTTACGTCAGTAGCACAACAGAACTTGAAACACAAAACTGCAATGCAGGCTACTGAGGCCAGAGAGAACTCCCTTCTACCAGACTAGTCAAGACTATTTAAAAAAAAATAAAAAAATCTGTTACATAAAAGTAGTGTTATCTTTCAAGAAAGCCCTAATGGGTTACTGTAAAAATGTAGAGAAACAGCACTCTGCTTTGCAAAATGATGACCTTGATAAGAGAATCCCTGGAAGTGACTTTCATAATGAAGCAAAAGCTTAGATAAATGAACTAGGGTTTGTACCTCTCTTCCCCTCTCCCACTACTGCCCCTGAACTGTATTCATATGCTAAATTTATACAGACAGAACTATCAATTCACAATTCAAGCATGATTGAGATCGCACATGTGTGAATTTAAGAGAAGAGTTGGCACAGTACAGCAATCCTTTCTACCATTTAGTTTTGGTATGAAGAACAACTAGTTAAAACAAACCTGGTACATGACAGGATTCTGGTAAGAGATAAAAATTGTCTGCAAAACCTATAACCAGTCCTACATAATTCTTGACCTGCTCTTATTGCAGAGGGGAGGAAAACCCCTACAGCTCTAATATGATAAAAACTGCAAGTATGAGAATGTAGAGCTCATGAATCAATCTGCACTAGCCCTTAGGACCAGTGGCAGGGAACAGGAAATACTAACTTTCAATCTTACATATCCTCAATATAGTTAGAATAGCTGAAAATCTGGGTAATCCACAACCATTTCTCATCCCTCCTTATAATTTGCCTTTATAAGAAAGACCCAGTCAGCCTATGACTTCTAACAACCCCTGTTACCATAAGCTGTACACTCTAGTAAGGCTCGACACTTCTCAGTGTTTTCCACAGACACAGAAATAATAGTTTTTCAACCTGCACATAAGGAAATCTGAAGGTCTGGAATTAAGCTACCTAAATCATATTGCTAGTCTGCCCTTTTTGTAGAAGAAAAAAAAAAAGTAACTAAAGATAGCATCAATTCTAATAATATATGCATGCACCAATGTTGTCTTATAAGGAATATGACCTAGTGGGATAGAGATGCATATTCTGGAGGAATAGGATGTTGGATTTCAGGTTTTTTACCCTGTTTTGTCTCACAAAAAGTCATTTAACCAGAGTAGCCACCATTCACCCAATTCTTTTGATTTAAACAAAATCTTGTTATCTTGGTTAAAAATAAAATCAGAAAGATTACAATTATATAATTTTCTAAACTATGTTGTGGGAAGACAGTGATACTTCTTCAATAGCCCTCTAAAACCTGTAAAGCAGTGTTACAGCCACCACACGTAAGTTTAAGAAATTTTAGACCTAAGTTTTCAACAAAACAGGTTTTTTCCATGCTGCCAATGAAAAAGCCAAATGATATGGAACCTTTCTCCTTCTGTGTTCTGCATATACAGGGATAATAAAAGGGAAAAATGTATACATCTAAAATGCAACGTATGGCCAAACAGCAATTCCCAAATTTCTTCTCAAAATTCTTTGGGCTAATAAGGATTATTAATTACTTGGTGTCTGTATAACAGGACAAACCAGTATCTGATTGTATTTTCCCCAAGCATGCAACAACATTTAATCACTTAAAAAAAGACAAAACATCCAAAAATAATTTTAAATCCACAAGTTGCATTTACCTGTGATTATATTTTTTCACTGCTTCAATAATACCCAAATTAATTCATTATGAAAGAAGATTTATCACCATATTTATAATTTTATACTTCATGATTGGACAATAACATTTGAGAATCTCTTTAAATGTAACCACCTTCCCTCTTCCAAACACTATTGCTGACCTTAATGTCATACAATATTATCTGCTCAGCAAATTGCACGAGTAGTCTCATTGTATTTCTTAGCACATGAGCTTATCAGGAAAAGGCAGGAAGAGAAAAAGTCACAGTTCTTTGGAAAAGAAATTGAAGTAATAAAGCAAAGATAGTGTTATTAACAAGTCTAAGTATGAATACAGTTACATTAGCAGCAGGAACCAGAGCTGCTTGTTGGTTCTTAAAACAGTGTCTTAATAAAAGAAGTCCCAAATGCTAGTAAGTCAAGCAAGTTTTGCTCCTTGCTCTGTTCTCACTCTTATTTCATCACAGATCTCAGCTTCAAGAACAAGAGAACTTGCACAAATTCAGCTTCTTGCTATTAGGTATTTCATTTATGACTCAGAAGCATGAAATTGTCATACACAGGTGCAAACTAAAACTGACATTTTTATACTAAAGAAACAAAAACTTTCTTCCTCCCCTGCTGGGAGTATGTGCCTCAGCATTACCTTGCACAAGCTAATGGATGATACAGAGCACTAGCAAGGCTGGTGAATGAGGCAATGAAGTGGAAATGTATGTGCCACATATAGGCTTCTAGTATTTTCTCATCATGAGTAAAAGACATTAAAATATTCTTATGGACTGCCTTATTTGAGAAAGTCTGCCATGCAAAGAAGTTTTATGATGGTATGTAAATCTTTGACTCTTACCAAAATGGGAAAAGCCAACAAGTTGACCCATTCACCTTGTACTTGAGTTAATCTGAATGAGATAAACAGCAAACCATGACTTTGTTACACCACTGTGGGGTGTAATCTCATAATAGGGATAAACTCATCTATGTCTGTTAGCACCTAGTACTTACATTAGAATTGGTCTTGCTGGGTATACCTCACTGAGAAAAATGGTGAAGATGAATCAGACTGAGGATATGGAAATTGGAGGAAGGGACGCCATATTATGGAAGTTCACAATTACAGGTTACAGTTAAAATGCAGTTAGCATCAGACTGTTGCAGCTCATGTTAGACCATACCTAGCATCAATTTAGTTCAAGTACTGAATCTGTACATGTGACAGCAGAATGCCTGGGGCAGATTAGGAGCTGCTGTATAGCACAGAGCTTCCAAAGAAGCCTTCTGCCAAGGAAGAGGAGGAGAAAGAGATGATCTGCCTGTGTGATTTGTCACATGAATTCATCCATAATACTCTTTCAGTCCCAGGTGGAAAGCGCCCCACAACCACTTCAGCCTGGAAAAATAATTCTGGGTTTCCCAGCTGTCAAGTGCTTTGCTGCAACCAGAAGACGTCTTCTCCAGGAGAAGGCAGAGCTTTTGGAAAGCTTGGCTGGCAGAGGGAGTTGGCCCATGGGAGTGAGGCAGGATGTCTATATGTAGCATCTTTTCTGAAGTACTTTTTGTTATTTTATACCTTCTAGATGTAACTAGCTTTAGGCATCAGTGAAGTGCCTGTCAGAGAATAACTATATAGCTTTAGGGTTCTGTAGCTGTAAGAGTATTATTACCTTGAGGGGGCGCAATCCACTGAAAGGAGAATAGAAAATTAGGGGTGAAGGAATCTCAGTCTGTGTGAATTTAGGTATGGATGGAAGCAAAAAAAGAACTGCGGACCCATCCCACAGTGGGATGGCTATCTTCAACAGCTCCCTCATTAAGACATACATCTTAAACAAACAAGTGTGAGTTTTCAGTGTTTAAATAGGCAGCCAGCCTCCTCTCAGATTAAATGCTTTAGTGAGTCTGTAAACAAAGCAAAATACAATTTTTTTCCATAGAAAAATTAATAATTTTCAGCAGTTATGATTCTTTAACATGTGAAATGTGCACATAAACACACACGCAAAGCAAGATATAACTATTGGTAAATGTAGACTTTTTTAATAAGTGACCTTTGTAATCCCACATCAAAGATATGTCCTGGATATTAAG
Source organism: Agapornis roseicollis (assembly GCA_002631895.1). Taxonomy (NCBI): domain Eukaryota; kingdom Metazoa; phylum Chordata; class Aves; order Psittaciformes; family Psittacidae; genus Agapornis; species Agapornis roseicollis. The sequence goes on along the minus strand of NDXB01003732.1, from coordinate 5,458 downwards.
TTCATACTGCACCTAATTTCACCCAGAGTCTCAATTTCATAGTTCGATATTTTTCATTTATTTCAGGTTTTCATGGTTTGTTTGTACAATGCTAGAAAGCCATTTAAGTTATTCTTCATGCTACAGTTCTCATTTTGGTATTCATGAAAAACTTCTTTTCCAAACAAACAGCAAAACCCCCAAATCCTAATTTGTTTTTTGCCCCTCCAGGGTTTGAAGAGGAAGAGCTCTAAAAACAAGCATTTGCAACTCAGAAGAACCCACATCTGTAGAAGCATATAAATGGAAGGGAGAAAATAACTTTTATTAAGTCGGTGCAGATCTGTTTGTATTCTAGCTGTTTAAATAGAATGGGATTATACTTCAGCACTAAATAAGTGGTAAAGTAATACTTGGTAAAGTATATATTATCTTCTTAAATATAATCTTATAATCAGATGTAGCAGCATCATAAACAAATACATTCTTCAATAGGTGATGTTATGCCATGCAAAACCGGGGAATCATTTCACAGGAATTTCATACACTGTTAGTGCTTTTATCTTGCTCCTAAGACATAGCATTGTTTGGACATTAAAAGAGTAGTAAGCCCAAAGTTGCAAAACACACTTTGTAGCCTGTTTCAGCATTGTTTGTTATGTTCTTCATACTTCGGTTTACAATCCCCTTATGATGGATGTGAAGAAAAAAAAAAAAAGAAAAAATTCCTAATGACAGAGCACGGTTTAAATTTCTCCTTATTCAGCTACTACACACTTGCTTCTATTACAGGGAGCAAATTTGTTTCAGTGTAAGGTTGAGCATGAAAAAGCAAGGCAGAGCATGGGTAACCACACATATGCAAGGAATGTTTTCCAAATAAAACCCGCTATTGAGGCACAGTTTTCTACTATATGAAATACTTTTGCAATTCACTTAAGTATATAAGAAATGTGTTATGTCATCAGAACTGCTGCCTTTGACTCCACACCAACACATTTCCAGAGAAAAATTCAATACATTGTCTTCAGTAAATTTGTCATCAAACATTGAGCAACTGCTTCACAACAATGACACTGTGGCAGTATCTGCTGATTTGCCTTTTCATGACAAATGTTCTTCATTCAGCTGACACCTTACACAAGATTATCTCTTCTCATTAAGCACAATGCAAACTTAATACATTGGTATGTCTTGTACATTTTATGTTAGTGCAAAAGGATATATCTCAACTAATTAAATAAGAAAACTTTAGCATTTGAAACTTTTTAAAAGAAAATATTGGAGCACTCTTGGAAAAATACCAAGCTCATCTCAGGAACATCTAGAGTCCTTGGCTTATTATGTATGGCATACAGTGGCCACAGCTTTCTGGTTTAATGTACGCAGGTGAGAAGGTATCAAAGTGCATTAAATGTGGCCAGTTTGAGCTTGCCTGTGGAAACTTCAGCTGTTATGTGAAAGAAACAGAAATTGAAACAGAACAAACAAACTAACCAAACACTACAAAACTGCAAACCTGGAATAATCCATTCTCCATATCCACATATGTGTAACTCACAAAGTGCTAGTTAAATCCCTCCTGTTTACCCCATAGCCTGGAGTACACTGATTGGTCCTTTACAAATCATTTGAAGACTAAGAAAAAGACTGGTTTCTGCAGTTTACATTCTACCCCCATCCCAGATAAAATCCACAGTTTTCTTTCCTATCTTGTGGTCTCAGTGTTCTGTTGCAATTTTTGTATTTTCTCTACTTGCATAAAAAATATGAACAAGATAGGTGCTGCTCGATATTTGCTGTTGTTACCTTGTACAAAGCCTCAAATACTCACCATGGGAGTAGTGCAAGAAATCTCTTATAAATTTGCAAGGTAAATATACTCAGTGAGGTGATGGTAACCATCCTGCTGGTGACTGTCATCACATCAACCAGCTTCAGAGTGTCCAGGCTTTTGCATCTACTATCAATCATGATGATCAATGTCCTGGGGCAGAGCAACAACACTTATGGGCAGTTGTCAACAGCTGTAAAAACTGAAACTGAGGAGAAAGCATGGAGCTTGAAAACTGAGTGGAACATAGATTAATATATGTGAACAATTACTTTTAAATCATAGTGATGATCTGTGTTAGCTTCTGGGAGTTACTTTTATTTTTAAAACCTGAATATTATCATAACAAGACAGAAATTTGTTCACAAATATATAATTGGTTTATTTCACTATTTTTAAATTACTGACACACTTCTACTCACCTCCCCATGATACTTGTGCTTTTCAGTCCTGATTCATGTACATTATTTTTTTGAATAGGGTTTTCTTCAGAAAACAGAGCTAAATAAAAAATCCACTGCTGTATAAGATGCAAGGCAAAGCAGGCTTTCCATAGAGAAATATTATAATCAAGACCTTTATTTTGCTAACACAACCTGGTTTAATTTTAAACATACAGTTCTCTCATCAATGTCAGCAGGATTACTCTCATGCCTAAAGATATGCAGATGCTTAAGTGTTTGCAGGATTGGCTGCTTAGTTTGTAGTTAACAGTTAATTGATTCTACCAACTAATTGATAGAGGAGGCAACATTGCATTTCCTATTTCAAAATCCAGTCATGAAGCTTGCTCTATTAAGGGATTAATGAGATTTGCACTCTCAGTTCCATATGCTTATCCTTGTTCCAGTGCAATAGTTTCATCCCAAAAGAAGCTACGTCTTAGAGGTAAGGAGAATTTTAGAATCACAAAATATGATAATGGAAAGGTGTGCACACGGAGAAGAGAGTTTTATGTTTTGTTGTTGGTTTTTTGTTTGTTTGTTTTTTGTTTTGTTTTTGTTTTTCCAGTCTAGAAAAAAATCAGTTTTAATTTAAGGAAAAAGCTGTTTCTGTAGAAGAAGGCCACTGGGAACATAAAAAGGAGATTTTGCCATGTAAATAAAAGTCTGTAAAGAATTGCAACCATTTTCAAGACTGCCTTCACTAACTTCAGAGGATCTCCATGCACAGAGCATCTGCAGTTTGGGGTGTCTAATAATTTATGAAACCCGTTTCCCTGTCAGTATCTTCTAGCTGTGAATTCTACAGTTTATAGCTGTGTTAATGTCTCATCGACTTTAAATTTGCATAAGATTAATTTAATTGACTGTTTCATTAGCCTTATGATACAGGAAAGGATAAAAAGTAATCCATAGTTGCCAAAAGATCATTGCAATATAAAATGCAGAGATTTTTGTATCAAGATCCCTGTTCATATAGCATTTAATTTCTCTGCCATTCCTCACGGTTTGCCCACCTTTGCTAGTCAATGGAGGAGTGCAGTGCTTGGCTGACGTTCCAAAATGCAGATCAGAGGATGGTGAGCAGCATCTGCTCTACCGCTTTGCTGGTGTAAGTGGAGGCTGACTTTACTTCCTGTGTAAAGTTCTCATTTGCAGATGTGCATAGCTTGAAAACAGAAGACCTAATTATTTGAAAATTAGGCAGCACTTTATCAGTCAGTAGCTTAAGAAGTGCAATGTTTCGGAAATGTTTTCATTTATCAAGACTACATCAAAGGCAAAACCCCATTTTTTTAAAAGCCTGATATGTGTGACAATTGCATATTGTTCCTCAGATTCTCTTTTCAGATTGAAAATCATTCATTGCTTCAAAAGAAAGATTTAAGAAACAACTGAAGTATAAAGGGATAAATTAAGATTCTATGTAAAGATTCCCAATGCAGTTAGCAAGTTTTGAAAAAGCATACATTTCAAATGACTTACTAAACATTCTGGCTGCCAAAAGTAATAAAATAATAATTTGGAATGGTAAAATATCTTTCATCAAAGAATCACAGAATGCACTGTAAAGCTGACAGTAAACTTATTTTGACTAAGAAGAAATTAAGATACAAAAAGGTTTAGGCCCAAATACCTGTCACTGTCACTGATGTGCTGTTATTCTATGCCAGGATGGAAGAGGCAGGCCCTCTTTACTCCTTCAGGAAATTATAAGCTTCCTCTTCTTCCTGATGCTTTGTGTTGGTTGACAGAACATTCTTTTCTTGGTGTAGATGATCTTTAGGCCTGTGTCTGCTTTTGCAAAGCTAGACATTCCTCAATATCATAGCAGATCTATAGTCTTTCTTTCCATTGAAACCAAAATATTTAAGTATTATGACATTGACTCCCTGATGGCTTAACCTCCTGCATGGAGAAGAACACTCACCCCATGGAGGCAGCACAGGGCAGGCTCCAAAGCTACTTTCTGTCATGTGGTCTGGCAACCAGAAGCAGTGAGATAGTGTGTAAGGCTCTCAAGGTTTGGCCTCTGTTGTGTAAGATAAAATGTATCCTCTCACCAAGACTTCCAGAAGACAAAAAAAAAAAAAAAA
>NDXB01003731.1:0-61289 GCA_002631895.1 Agapornis roseicollis | reverse complement strand
TGAAGTTCCCAACATATATCTGGTAGGTTGAAGTTGCCTACAAGAACAAGGGCTGAAGATCCAGAAACATTCTCCAGTTGCTTATAAAACAAGTTGTCCACTTCTTCTTTTTGGTTGGGCGGATGATAACAGACCCCCAATAAGATATCAGCCTTGCCGGCCTTCCCCTTGATTCTTACCCATATGCATTCAACTTCATCATCATTAGTTTCAATACCTATAACATCTAAGACCTCCCTAATATATAGGGCCACCCCTCCACCTTGTCTCCCTTTTCTGTGTCTTCTGAAGAGCTTGTAGCCATCCAGCTCTGTGTTCCAGCTGTTCAACTTGTCCCACCACGTTTCTGCAATGACAACTACATCATAGCCACTGGCCTGCGCAGGCCCTGCCATAGAGTTCCCACAGGCGCCGGCCATGGCCCCTGACCGCCGCGGCCCCTGACCGCCACGGCCCGCAGCCCGCTGGCGGCGGCCACGACCGCCTACAGCCACCCGTGATGATGATGATGATGGCTGGGAACGGAAGCCATGGTACCGATGGCGGCCATTCCTCTGGCCTATACCTCCCAAGCGGCTTCGACGTGGCCTCGCTCACCGCGCTGGGCAGTTACAACGGCGGCTGGCTGGTGGCCCCGGCGGGCTCCTTCACGAGCTGTGCACCTGCAGCAGGGCCTCAGCCATGGCTCTGTTCGCTGTGAAAAGAAGCATAAGCTGGAAGAAGAGATGGAAGGTTGTCCTGTGCGGAAGAAGAGACTGACAGGAACCAAAAATTGCCCTTTGAATCCCAACACTGAAGAATGGATTCTCTGTGCAGGTCAGCAGGCAGCTGGGGAGGCAGCAAGTCAGTATGATGGCAGCTGTCCTGAAACCTCCATGTTAGAAATTCNTGTGCGGAAGAAGAGACTGACAGGAACCAAAAATTGCCCTTTGAATCCCAACACTGAAGAATGGATTCTCTGTGCAGGTCAGCAGGCAGCTGGGGAGGCAGCAAGTCAGTATGATGGCAGCTGTCCTGAAACCTCCATGTTAGAAATTCCCTGTGAAGAAATGGATCAGACAATGGGGGAACAGCAGTGTGAGGTTGCTCGCAGGAAGCTTCAGGAAATTGAGGACAGGATAATTGATGAAGATCCCATTTGTATCCTCAGAGGTATCAATCCCGTATTTCCCTTCCATGAAATCAGTGCTATTTCTGTTGACTTCGACATAAATCTTAAGCTTTAACTGAGCCTTCTGTTTGGGGGAAGAAAGGTAATAATAGAACCACAAGACACAAACCATAGCTTGTGATCTGCACAGAGCTTCTCTAAGATTGCACTGTGGTTTGGAACAAGGGGTAAGGACATTGTAGGTAAAATGAGAAATGGCCAGAATCGATGCTGGAAATTCAGGCCTCCCTGTTGGCTGCTGTGTATTTGCCACAGTTGGGTTTGGAAGATGGGGCTGTTTGGCTTTTTGAAGTAGGAAAATGGTTTTGTTGCCTTCTACAGTTGAAGCACTCTTTATTTCATAAGTGAGAGTGAGTTGGCTCAGAGGAAATGTCCTGTGCTTATAATTGTGGAAACCTTGTGACTCTGGATGTCATTGGAAATAGGTTGCTCTGCCATGAGATTCACTGCATCTTCTCCCAGTCAAGATAGAAGTGTCGGGAAAACAGACTTGCTTGTAAATATATAGGCGGTCCAGCACCTAATACTCAGTCATGGATTCAGAAAGGCACCGACGTGTGAAGTGAAAAATGAATCAAACCTTTAAAATATCAGGAATGGTCTGTGGAATAGGTGATCCAAGGTTTGTCCAGATTTAGATTTTGTTGTGCTCTGCCCTTGTTAGGTTGCAATGCAAGGCAATAGCAAGTCTCTGTGCCCAAGGTATGCAGCATACTATGCCTGTTTGCTTCCCTTGGGTTTTGAAGGGCAGCTCCTCCAACCAGTATCCTCTGAAAGGTTCTGGACCAGACAGTCCCTGGATGAAGTCTCCTGGATGGAGAAGTACGGTTGGAAACCACACCAGAGGGCAGCAGAAACCTTGTGCATTTGGGAGTCTGGGTGCCATAAAGGTGGGAAAGGCTGCCCAGAGGGAGTGGGGAGGTGGGAGTGGGAGCCAGTGAGCCTGCAGGGCTGCTGGTCCCATCACTGGTCCTCAGCTCTGCTTTCCCAGCTGTGAAAGCCTGGCAGCGTGCATATGTCGCTCTTAATCTTCCTTTTGCATCCCTGTTTTTGCAGTTGTCAGAGCGCCGTATTATGCAAATTGGAATTAAGCAATTAAGGCGATAATGTTTCCCTTGAAGAGTTTGACAAGGCAGAAGGAACACAGACTACTTTTCAGACAAGCTTTTGGTTGCATGTTTACCTAAAAACAAAAGCAAGAAGGAGATGGACAGCCGCACAGGCACACACACACCGGCTTTGTGACCAAGCCACCCTTCCCTCCTCAAGCATCCCTCCTTACTTGTCCCGTAACACCATTGAGGGCAGGGGGCACTTGCCTCCCTTAGCACAGGGGATTCAGAGGAAGGGGTTGCCACATATGATGAATTTGCTTCTTAAACAGATGTCTAAAAGAGTAGCTCAGCACCTTATTATGCTTAGGAAAAAGGGCTTTTGCGACTGAACCTGTGATTGCACTTTCACAGCTCTGCAAAGGATGGTGTGTGGGAATGGGGAAGGGTGAAGCTGCAGTCAGTTGCTGTCTGTAGGGCTTTTTTTGACTTATTAACTATGCCAGCATCTTGTGTGAGTTCTTCCCATCTTGTCTACAGTCAAAGATCCTCTCCTTCTGTAAGAAGACTTTCCAGTCTTCCTTCATTTGGACTTGTAGTGGGTTTGTGAAACAGGAGAGGGTTATTCTGTTGAACTGTTTTGCCATGGCAGTGATTTTTCCATTGCATTCAAAGATGGGCTAAACTGAGGCTGCAGAACTTGATTGTTTTGGTGCTGGAAAGCTGGACTGACCTCTGGAGATTCATGAAGGTGGTGCTTCTGCACTTCTCCTCTGTTTAGTAGATAAGGTAGTGTTCAAGGATGGGGCTTTGAGCAGCCTTGTCTAGTGGAAGGTGCCCCTGCACATGTCAGAGGGCTGGAACCAGATGAGCTTTAAGGTTCTTTCCAACCAAAACCACTCTATAATTCTATAAGAATTTACTTTGAACCAGTAATTATACTGAGGATCAGACCCTGGGGTACAAATGTAGGCTTCTGAAAATGGCATAATTGGTAATAAGCTTCACCCTGTGTTTCTTCAGTAGTTTCCTTGGGATATGGTTGGTCACCCCTGCTTTGAACTTGCTTAGCTCTTGACACAAGCTTAGCATTTTCTGTGTTTCCTGCAGGCCCCAAGAGGGGAAGGAGCAGGGGGTGGGCCTGATTCACCGCTGCTCCATTACACCCAGAGTCACAGCGGCATAGAACCGTGAATCAGAAGCAGTGAGTCAGGTTCACTTGTTCCAAACAGTCAGCAGAAGTGGCAAACCAAGTCCCAGGTGGCACTAATGACTGAAAGGCAGTTAAGAAAGTGTGGCTTAATGGGGTATATTCCCCAGCTCACGGGGGCACACAGGGAAGCCTTACAGGATAGAGATAATTGGGTGATCTGGCAGTGTAACAGAGCAGTCTCATACACTGATGTATGTGGGTGAACGGGAGGATTTGCTTCAGCTTAAACCTTTTCCCAAGTTGCATGAGCTAAAATGAAGGCAGGCCCCCTCAGAGCAGATTGCTGGAAGCTGAGGGGATGTTGTGGGAATGGATAACCCCTTTACCCTAAGCACGCTTCACTGCCCATTTCACAGGAAGGATTAGGGAGGCCCTTGTTCCAAGCCAGTAGGGCTGATCTTAAGCCAAGTTGCTAGGTAGGGCTGTAATGAGATAATTCTGCTGGTCTGAGACCACTCTTTGCTTATGTAAAATAGCATTCATGTGGAAGCAGAGTTGTCCCCATTGGCACCCGTGTCCAAAGCTGCTGTTTATGTCTCCATCTTTCCTGGTCACTTTCCAGTGAGGTCAGCTGAGCTTATTCTTAGTGGCAGTTGTTTGGCCTGAATAAGTGCTCAAGGAAGCATTGGCTCAATCGATCCGGATAACTCTTTCTAGCCTTTGTTTAAATAAGGCCTCAAGTTCCCACCAGCTCTCCATCATTTATCTGCTGTGGAGTTCAGCAGCCAAGCCATGTTTGTGGAGGCAAGAAAACAAACAAAAAGGAAGCAGAATCCCAGAACAGCTAGAAGTAAATGCCCGTTTCTTCTTCCATTCAGGACAGCTAGAGGAAATATTTTGTGGCTACAATCTCACCTTGATCCCCTTCATCCCTTCCCGTAGCTTGCCTGCAATTGCTCCCTGTGGCCACACTTAGTGGCTATTCTACATTGACTTGCTGCTTAACCAGCTTCCCAAGCCCTGGTTTTGAATGTCATTGCTCTTCTCATCCCACCCACTGAGGGTTGCACCACATTCGCCTGCCTCCCTCCTTAGAGTTGCTCTGGACACTCTGCTGGGTACTTTAATGGGCTGGTCTGTGACCTGAATGGCAGCTGCCAAAGAGAGAGAGCTTTTAGTTTCAAACTTGGCAAGGAAATGGCTTTGCCTCCCATCAGGGCAGCTGGTGTACTTCAGAGCCTCAGTCATTATGAGCAATTTCTATTAGGAGTCGAATACCTTTCGTGTTCCTTGGGAGCAAAGGATGCTCTCGCGGTCTGCTCAGCACCACTGAGGATTGTGCCTTCTGTGTGTTTTGAACTAGCATCGACAGAGATTAGACAAGCATGCTGGGAAGAACATTACTCCAGTTGTAGTCCCTTTGTTGTTGTTGTTGTTGTTTTTGCTGGTTCCCCCTCCCTTATTAATATAGTTGGCTAACAAAAGTTGCATTCTGTACTCTCCTCAAAAGCATGATCCAGTTTCTGCATGCCTGGCAGACCTTCTGCAAGTGCTGTGCTTCCCACTGTGGACAGTAAGCATTCAAATGGTAAACACCATGAAGGACATGAGTTTCTTACTGGGGGGTGCCAGGCTGTGTAATTGCAAGACATGAGGTGTCATTACAGAAAGAAGCTATGCTAAAGTGCCCTCATGATGAGATTGGCTGAAGTCCTGGTAGCAAAGCAGATCTCCAAGAGGAGGGAGACAGGTCTTTTTCCACAACTGAAAACAAGTCAGTGGATACGATGGGGTGTGACATGGGAACATAGTGAACAGGCGGGACTTTTTCTGTCTCAGAGGACAGGGAAACTCAACCCAGTCCTTCTGTAGCTTCCACAGCCAGTCACTCACAAAGGTGAATTTGAGCATAGCGTACATTCCCGGTGTACACCAGAAATCAGTGCAGCAAACAGCTTTGGGAATGCTCCCAAGTAATACTGTTGTCCAAGGACGAGCCCAGTGTACTCTCTGGCTTTTGAAGAGCAGAGGATGATCAGGATGTTGTGCTGCAGCCCAGGAGGAGAGATTTCTTCTGCTTCATCCCATGCCCTAAGTCCTACCGCTGAACCTGCAGCTTATGGCGGCCACAGCCTGCAAAGCGACAGGAGATCAAACAGCTAAAGGAGGAGGGGAACAAAGCCTATCCAATTTATCCTCTGCGTTTTTAGTATCCCATGGGCAGTGCTTCCAGAGAGCTCACAGGGGCTTGAGGTTTGCCATAAATACAAGGTGCATATACACAGGTATTCCTGGTTTACAAAGTCCAGTGTATTGCAAAGGATTGGAGTGGCAGGGAAGTCAGTTGAGCTGCAACAGGCATCTGCAGTAAAGAACATTGTACTAAAAACATGAGAGAAGCACCGTAAGATGACGAGGGTGCTTCATGCTACCCTTGTATTAAACCTCAGCACAAAGCAAGTGGAGAGCAAATCTTGACATACAACTTTAGAAAACTGTGTTGTACCACAGTTGCCCAAAACCGGGTAGAATTTGACCTCACTGCAAGCAGTGTTTACTCTGCTATCTGTCTGGAGTGTGCCCACCAAAATCCCCTAAACAGGCAATATGATCTCTCTGCGACTAAATGTATGTAAATCTCATTGAGCTTGGAAGTAGCTGGCAGTGGGTGAATACTCAAGGACAGTATCATGCATGCTTCCCCTTTTCTTCTAGGCTTCCCCTTGGCATTAGCTTTTGGTCACTGTGGGAGGCAAGACACAAGGCTACACAGACTGTTTAACCTGTACAACAGCTTTTCTGTTCTCTGCTATGTCAGGCTTTGTCTTCATGCCCTGCTGGGAAGCAAATGGATCTTTGATCCCTGTTCACATCAACGGGGATGTTATCAGTGCTTCCCCTCTTCCAAGGGTAAAGTAACTTCCAATAACATTTAAAACCATAGAGGCTTGAAATCCACAACCCGAGTTTTGGCTCCCTTATCAGCTGGGCTACGCCTGACATCTTTCTCTACTCCAGTGTCCCATTCCATGCACAATAGTGTGTTCACATCAAGGCAGTAAAATAGAGGTGACGAAGGCACAGCTTTCTTATAAATTTTTGGTAGCCTTTTTCACTTGGCCACAGTAAATGATGATACTGACTGGAAGACTTAAGATTTTGGTTCCTCACCTTTGATTTTGGCACATAGTCTCTGATTGCAGGTTCATCTAATCAGGTAATAACAGGAAATCTCCTCCCCAACTCCTTTGCCAGCTTGTAGAAAGCATTTACATCATCTTCTGATCTGTTCTATCACCATGGCTGAAAAATTTTAGGCCCTTGTTCTTACCATGTGTCTGGAATAGCGTGGGTCATGCTGTTACTCCTGTTCGACATGGAAGCAACCAGAGGACAAGAACCCAAGTGACCTGTCTAAGCTCATCTACAAAGTCAGTAGCAGAGCTAAGCCCTGCTCGTGCAGCCCAAAAGCCTACATTTGAGTTCCTCTCCTGAACAAAATCCATGGGCCCTACAGCCTTCCTGAGCATCCACTGAAGTATGCCTGTTTTCAACAGTTCCTCTAGCACAAAGCATTTGAACCCATGCGTCAAGAAAGTAGAGTGGCCCCATTTGTTTCCATTAAAATGCAGGCACACACTGTTTATCTCCCTCTGGGAACAAGCCGAGAAGAGTTTTAGTGTCAGGGAAAATAGTAATAGTAGTAATAATAACAACAACAACAACAACAACAACAAGAAAACTCTTTAAGTGTCAACTCTACATTTTCTGGGCCCTGGTTAAGTTCTCTGGAGTGTAACACTCCATCACTTTTCTCAGCAGGGTATAATTACTCATAACTTGAAGGTTTTATCTCTGGGCTTCCTGTAGTAAAAAGGAGAAAGGAGGTAAATGTTGCATTCCACGGGTGTATAGATGTTTAATTAAGTATCACATTTAATTGTTCCAGACTCCTGCTTGACAGTCACTGAGTTCTGAAATACTGTTTTCTCCTTTTTTGTTTTGTAAATCAGAATTGAACAGATAAAAGCTGTTTGGCATGGAAATGGTGTCCATCCCGCATCTCCCTCCTCATCTTGGAGTGACCTGTGATCCAGGACCAGGACCCAGGTCCTGCTGCCATGTATTTGCGTGCCTCTGGTCCACTCTGTGATTCCATTCCAATCTTGGGGAGGGATGACAATTCCCTTCCTTCATTTTGCTTTTGGTGGCCCTTTCTGTCACCTTAAGTCCAACCTGACTTGTATCTGCTCTGTGGCATTTGTAGTCAGGTCTCTTCTCTTTCTTTTTCCCTTTTCCTTTAGGATTGGGTAAAGAAGGGCAATCTGCGCCTTGGATTAATAAACGTTCAGGGCTTTTCTTACACCTCTTTTCATCCAAAGATCTCAGATCTCTTGCACGTCACAAGAATTAATAATCTAAAGCTTGCTCTCACTCTGTGATGCTGACCAGTTTTATTGTTGTTGTGGTGAAATTAGCAGTTGTTTTGAAGTCTACTTAGTCTGTTTTAGGACTGGGATATCTTGCATAAAGATCCTAAGCAACATAGACCCAGAACTAGAAAACCAGGTTGCTCAGAGCCCAGTTGTCTCCACAGAGAATCTGCTGATCCATTGATCGCATCCCAGTCCTTCCCACTTGTGCTGGTAGAATCACATTTCCTCATGCTATAGGAGAGACAGAGGTGTGTATAATAGTGGCCAATGTTGACAGAAGTACAGTACCTGCCTTTTGGGTGCCAACCCTCTTGCCTCCTCTAGTCCCCATCACCAGAGCTCCTCTGGAGAGGGAGGAATTGTGGTTGCCCATGGGTCTCATTGCAACATGAGACCATGCATCATGCACTTACTCAGCCACTCAACAGACTCAGTTCCACATGTCTCCATACAAGGGGTTTGTGGCCTTAAGACCTCGTAGGAACGTTGCTGGCGATAAAGGGTCGAATGAGTCTCAGGTTGGCAGAGGGTGAAATTTGGACTTTGTCTTGTGATCTTGAAGGGTTAAGCTCTGGAAGAGGGAGAGGAGATAACTCCCATCCAACTTGGCTTGCCAGCAAGCAGTGAGACATCCATCATGGCTTGGTCTCTGCTGAGGTCTGAACTCCTAATTTGGACACCACCAGAGATAGAGGTGTGTGCTGGTGTATGAGGCTGTGCAACATCTACTAGGAGAGAACAGCCACACTGGGACATGAAGGCTACTGGTGGAAACCAGGTCTATGTAGAACTCTCCTGTTTGACCAAGCCTGAGAGGCTTCAGAGGAGGCAAGCCTGACATTTACATGTGCTAGGTAGAAAGATCACAGATAATAAGCTTTGTGTGTGAGAGAGACAATGAGAACTGAGTCACTCCTGCTGAATCTTATCATAAACAGTACCCAGCAGCAGTTTCGCTACTGGAGTTGTTTCCCAGGGCTGTCAAAACTATGACAGGAAGAGAAGAATGTGGTGATTTGGTTCCCTTGTCTTTCTGCTCCTCTCTCAAGGATAAAAGGCAGTTCTGGGTTGCTTTCACTCTACCTATCTTTCAATTGCAACTGCTACATACAGCACACCTACTTTCTTGTGCTGCATTTATCCCACCTCAGTGTCAAAATCCTCTGGAGACCAGGCTCCTGTTGCTGTGATTGAGTTTCCATGCCTTGTTTATAGCTCTGAGAGACCAAGATGAACCAGCATCCTCGCCTGACATGCATAAGGTGTATCTTAATCTCTTTGGAGGGTCTCACAGTGGCAGGTACCATCATGGTTTGCAGAAGCACAGACTGCTGTGTTCAGCAGGGCAGAGGGAGACTTTGGAATGCCATGGCCACAGCAGGCATTTAGCTCAAATGTGAGTGGAACCTATGGGAGGAGGCCACAACACAAGAGGCATGATAGGAAAGCAAGGGGAGGTGAAAGAGAGAGAACAGCTAGAAGGAAAAAAGAAAAAAAGATAAAGAGTGACATGAAGACTTTACTCCTCATTTATAAAAGGCTTCATCTATCAGATGGGTTGCCTTAATGTGTCTCCTAACAAGGCTCCTCCAACACACACACCCCCCTTTGCTTTGGTTTCTTTCTTTGATACTGTCACATGTTCTTCATTTTCCAGCACGTTGCATTCATTCTTTGCCTTTAAACTCCAAGGATTAAAGCAACTGGATAAAATAAATAAATAAATGAAATTAAAAGAGCTGACATTTCATGCTGTTGTTGGCAGCCTTTGATTTTCTTCCAGAACAAGATCATTACTTTTCTTTCCAGCTTTGAAAAAAAAGAGATGGACAGATTCCTCTTCTTATAAATTCATTTATCACTTGTGGGCTGTGGTAGGTGTGGGGAGAAGCTGAGGAAAGAGAGACTCGTGTCTGCAGTATAGGAAGCTGTGAATGACTGTAAGCTTAGAGCAAGGTAGTACCAAATCTAGTTCTGGGTAGGAAACGTCTTTTGGCCTAATGTTCATTCAAGCCCCAGGGCAATAACTTCGTTGTCTGGGTTAACACTTAGCGGGTACTACAATATAGTAGACTAATCCTAAACCTGGGATCATCCTGATGAAGAGCAGCTTCAACTGTGAGTCCCAAGACAAGAATTTCACAAACCTTGAGGAGGAGACCAGATGGCCCCCATGATTTCTGGCTCAACGTGTTACTACAAGCGTGAAGCATGAAGAGTTGATTTACAGAATTTGGCACTGGATCTGAGGCTGTGTAACTTTAGAAGTCTCCAGGCCCAGGAGTTTTGCTGACAAAAGGTTATATCCATCTAGGAGCTTTTCCTAGGTTTGAATTTAAACTCAAGTTTGCAGAATCCTTTCCTCCTTGGAGCAGACAGAGCTACAGCTCCACACGCGCAACTGCAGTCGGGATCAGTGAACCTGCCATGGGCTGTTTGGGAATCCAATGGGGGCACATTTCCCACCATGAAATTGGAGGATGTGTGGCTGTTCAGATCAGCCATATTTGAGCTCTGAGCATATAATAAATCTCTGGCACTAGGTGATGCTTTGCTGTGCAAACGAGGTCCAAGGAGAGCCTGGAGCAGAGAAAACGTGTTTGCACTCTCAGTTCCAGCCTGACTGAATCACAGAGTGGCTATAAATAAGGAGAAGGAAAATGCTGCAAGGAAGCTGATTACATGAAATTGTCCGTTCCCTTCATTTCCTTTCTCCAAGATGGTTCAGTGCATCATCTGTATGTTTCTGACAGGACAATTTTGGTACATCCTCATGCAGAGCCTCTTATGGCTGTGGTCACATCATTGTTTTCTCAGCAATACTACCCCACAGTTGCTATGCAATGCTGCTAAGAGGGTTTTTTGAGCTACCTCCTAACATCAAACCCTTTATTATAGTACTGGTAGTTGCTTGTTTATCCTAGATGGCAGGCAGTACCAGATGAGAAAAAAGGGATATCAAGATCTGCTCCAAGCTTACTGGTGCAAATGTGACATATGGGACACCCCGATGAGACTGATGTGCTCCATGCAAAGGGTCTGTGCATGTCCTACATATGCTAAGCCTGTCACAGAATGCATTATAGTCAACTCAGTCTTGGTCTTCCTCTTTTGAGACCTTCCTCTTGTCAGACCTCTTATCTCAGCAGGTGTGTTGACATGGAAGGGGCTTGAAGCCCATGGTGTCTTACAACAGGAACTCAGAAACAAGGCATGTGTTTAAGGTCACCTCCTGAAGGGCCAGAATGGAATGATGTAGTGCAGCTGCC
This sequence comes from Agapornis roseicollis, assembly GCA_002631895.1. Classification (NCBI taxonomy): domain Eukaryota; kingdom Metazoa; phylum Chordata; class Aves; order Psittaciformes; family Psittacidae; genus Agapornis; species Agapornis roseicollis. The sequence goes on along the minus strand of NDXB01003731.1, from coordinate 50,208 downwards.
TGTGGCTCTCCACCATGTGTTGCCTTTCCCAGCCAACAGGACATGCAAGTTCTACATATCCATATGGCATGCTGGGAGTTAACAGCAAATGTCACATTCCCAGCCACACCGTCTGCACAGCTGTACTGAAACACAAATCTGGTTTCCCAGCAATTGGCCAAACTGAGTCTCCCCATGGTATGGGGAGATAAACAAGTGTAGGACACGTCTCTTGGCTTCAGCCGTCCCCAGACTCACAGGTACTGTGCAGCTGTTGCCTTAACCAGATACAGAGAGTTAAAGAGGTTAGGGTCACTTCTAGAAGGATAGCATTTAAGAGTAAAGCTGCAGAGCGAAGCATTCCGGGTACTATTCTGCAAATAGCAGGTTAGTCCTGATGCTCTGCATGTTTTGGAGCTTTGTTGCTCTATCCCATCCTCTTTCTTCTTCCTTTACATCAGCTTTTGTGTGCTGGGTATATTCAAGGAAAGAATGTTTTTAGAACTTAGGCCCACAGCGAACAGGTTAACCTGTGCTTCACTGCAGTGTGGTTATGGCGAGAGGGTCAGAATAAGAATAAGAGCCTTCTGTGTGTTCATAGTTTCCCTCTCACACCACCACAAGCATCTTACCCCACACAGCCAGCGCTCTCCACACATCACCCTCATCTGCTTTGATTCCTGCTGTTAGTTACAGGAATACCCTTACCTGAATGTAGTGACCCTCTGGACCTGTCCGTGTGCATCATCCCAGCACTACCCCTCAGCACACCCTGTTACACCCACTCAGCGTGCTTCTGTTGCTGCCATTCCCCCACCTACAGAGTGCTCACAAGCACTCTGCCACACCAAGTCACCCATGCTGTCCTCTCCCCTTCCCCAGTATTTATTCCTATGCACACAAGATGGCCATCCCCGGGGACTTCGCTTCTGTGTTTTCCTTTGCAGTGATCACAGGCAGACCAAGGAGGACATGACAATTATTAACCTGTGGCTACTAAGATGAGCTGTTCCTGCACGGCAGCAGCTGCAGCAAGAGGTGGTTGTGATGTCTTCTCTGTCACCTTTCTGAAAGGCCTCCCCGAGGAGACACACTCTGTGCAAGAGAACTTGCTTGTCCACTCCAGCATTGGAGATGCTGGGTGAAGAGACTGTGTTTGGAGGCTCAGAGGTTAAACCCAGCTAGCTCCCATCCCGCCTTTTTCAGCCAATGGGGATGGTGAGCAAGATGGCTGGAACACAGGCTTAAACAAGGAGAAGGGTTCCGAGAGGAGCAAAAGTTGTTCTTGTGTTTGACTCAACCCACAATAAGTGGAACAAATCTGATTTACTCACTGTCCCAGGATTATCACCTTCAGTGGCATTTCCTTCTGGACCTGAGTGCAGTCTCCTCCCTATCCCACACTGCTCTTCTGTTCCCAAAACTGGCCCATCAAAGCTCTGGGTTCAGCCACTAGCTGTGAAAGTGCGGACACGTGCTGCCAACTCATTTGCTGACGAGAGCAGGTGAAGTTTAATTGCCTCCAAGGCCAGAGAAGAAGCAGTGAAACACCAGGAAAGCAATCGAGGAATAAAGAGTAAGACAGATGTGCTGGCAGAGTGCTATAAATTGCCTACTCAAGGAGGAACCACAGGCAAACATAAGAATAAGATTCTCCTCTTGAATTCTTCTGGCTGTGGCAACATAACAAACTGTTATCTTCCTGCAGCTTCTGCGCTGAGGTTTGTGGTCTTTCACATCCCCCCTGCTGTTGGAGGTCAGCTCCTGCGCACATATCATTTGTTTTGCAAACCTCTGGCTGGATAGGAGATGAACAATCAGTCCGAGGCAGCGGTGGCACATGTAACGCCAAGTGGCTTGCTCAGCAATCCCCACATCACATTTAAATGTGTTTCATCCTGACCAGAACTAGATTAGCAATGCCAAAGAGCTCATTTCATTATCCATGAAAACAGCAGCTAGCCAGCATCTTTCCTGTGCTGCTTTCTGCCTAAACTACTTTACTTTGACATCAGAAGAGGGCACATACTCTGTAGCCTATCTGACTACTGGCTTCCCCACTGAAACTGCCTGTCTAGCAGGAGGTCTCAAGTTTGGGCACTGGCTTATACTCTCAGGGTATTTCCTTGAAGTCAGTAGACAGGTCTTCCTGGAGTCCTAGCTATCCAGGGTTTAGACCACTGCTTTTTCTCTTTCAGAGTACCTCTGGAGAACCGATACTTGCATAGATGATCTTTCGAGGTCCCTTCCAACCCTTAGAATTCTGTGATTCTGTGATATATGTTGCCATAGGGGTGGTTCAGCATTTTGTAGCAAGGCAGTTGCCTAGCTCAAATTGTATGGGCAAGGCTAAGCTTCCAAAGAAGGTTTGAAGTTAGCCGTAGAAAGCAGGTGATACGCCCCTAAACTAGCTTTGTGCCATGCAGTACAGAACAAGTATCCTTGAGCAGACATTCTCAAGAGTGGCGATTATACCTCTAGCCTAAGACCTGGGGCATCCGAATTCGTTTGCATGCTCTTACAAGCATCCTGTGTGAGCCGGGGCCTTATTCAGATGCCCACCTGCCCAGGCATCTTGTGGCAGGCTTAGCGAGAGAGAGACTTATACCAGACCCTGGATCCCTACACAGTCACTGCAGAGAATCATGTGTTTCACTTAGGCCTTCAATTGCACCCAGGGGACAGCCTCTTCTTTCCTCTGACTAAGTAAAGAATCAAGCTTTGCCAGGCTTAGATAACACGTGACCTCATTCCCATCAACTAGGATGAAATAGCAAGCAACTAAGCCTGGTGTGTGCAGGTAGTAGGGGGCTGAGCATGGTCTATTTGCTCCAGCACGCTGGAGCAGTGCCTTAGTACAACTGGAGCATCTCACAGCCTTCCAACCTGTTGCACAAGCCTTAATTAGTAGTGTTAGTTGTAGTTCACTCTATTTACTTAACTACAGTTCAGGTGCAAAGTGCTGCAAACCCTACTTGGCATTGATGGACAGTAATGTTTCATTTGCAGGGGTGGGAGCTATGGCATGAAGCATGATCTTCCAGTATGAACTCCAAAGGGAGAACTCCCATCTTTGCAAGCAGGTTATAGTCTTCTCTCGGCAGGTTCATAACAATCCCTTGTCCTATGCCCACAGGCTCACTGGCAGTCCCATTTTGGCTTGCATTGCTTTGTCTCTTGACAAATGGGGGGACATTTGTTAAGGCGGACTCTGGCAAGAGCAATGCTGCTTGTAAGACTGGATCACTGGGGACAGGGTAATGCATGGCCTGATTCAGCAGTGTCACAGCATCCTTACAAGCTGCTACTGACCCTGTAGTGCTAAAGAAGCCTGAAATATTAGTTACAAATCAGATTTGTCAGGGCCAGGTTCTGCTGTTGTTTCTGTTTGCAGAACTTCATACCAGGGGAGGTTTTCACTCTGACGTGATGGTGGGAAGAATAAGGATATGCGACAAGCAGAGGGTGTTGGAGCATTGTCACTGTGTGATAAGCAACTTGTTTGCAAGGGACTTAGATTTTCTTCCAGTGTTTTAGGGCTTGGTAAGTGCTCACTAAAAAGAGTGATTTTTAGGACTCCAGCTGTTCTTTACAAAACGTTTGCTCCAGTGAATCATTACTTGCTCAGTGTTTGCACGTTTTTACTGGTTAACTAAATGCCACGCAAATTGTTGCCTTTCTCAACCGGGTAACTAAAATTTTGGTGAGATTTTTTTACTTTAATGAGGTTGCTGGGATAATTTTTTTTTTCTATCTGAAATGCTCTGTGTCAGAATGGAAACATTTTGCAGGAACATGTGGGGTTTATATGCAGCGATCTTCAGCTTTTCAGGCTCAGTATTTAAATTTCTGGTTAAAAGGCAAGAGAGATGGGTAAAATGGCCCGTAATTTGATGGGGTGAGGGCGAGTCTTGTTTGAGGTAGAAAACTCTGGCCAAACCCTTGTATGGAAATCAGGCAGAGACTTCACAGAACAATTAGTGTTGAAAGGGAAGTCTGGAGATCGTCAGGTCCAGCCTCCTACAAAGGCAGGGCCACCTAAAAGAGGTTACACAGGAATGTACTCAAGGCAAGGAAGTTCTCCCTCAGGTTGAGGTGAAGCTTGCTGTATGTTAGTTTATGGCCACTGCTCCTCATCCTGTCACTGGGCACCACTGAATAGAGTCTGGCACCATCCTTCTGGCACCCGCTTTTGAGATATTGGTCTGCATTGATGGGATCCCCTCTCAGTCTGCTCTTCTCTGTATTAACCAGGCCAACTCAATCTCTCCTCACAGGAGAGATGCTCTAGACCCCTAATCATCTTTGTGACTTGTGTCTCTGTCTCTCATGGTGAGGCACTGGCACAGGTTGCCCAGAGAAGTAGTAAATACTCCAACCCTGGCTGTGTGCAAGGCCACGTTGGACAGAGCCTTGGGCAACATGGTTTAGTGTGAGGTGTCCCTGCCCATGGCAGGGGATTGGAACTGGATGATCTTAAGGTCCTTTCCAACCCAAGCCATTCTATGATTCTATGTACCACATAACTTAAACTCAAGACTGTTGTCTGCTCAGGAGTAGCCCTTTCTTGCAAAAAAATAAGATAAAGTGTGAAGACTCTAATAATACATGGGAACAAATTCCAGAACTTCAAAATTTAGCATGCACTGGAATGAATCTCTTTTAATTTTTTTTGGCCAGTCCTGTGAATACCAAGCAGCCTGCTGTCTGAGAGGAATCAGCCTTGGTGTTACAGAGCATGGAACCTTGGCAGTTCACAAATTTCCAGTGCCACCCAGCAAGTTGTCAGATGCTCACAAGTGTTGCAAGAGCATGAATCACAGCTCCTTCATTATTGAAACTGCTAATGAATTTCTTTCACTGTTCTGTTCAGCTAATACAAGCAGATACAATATTATCCACCAAAAGAGAAGTAAAATAGGAGCCCTTTTCCTCTGCAATTGTTACCAGATCTCAGAAACATTCCCACAAGGATGTCAGAGCAATGGTTATCTTTTGTTTATATCCTGTTTGTGTCTTCTCTTTGTATCCTGTTTGTGTCTTCTCTTTGGTAGTTTGGGTTCTTAACCTGTATCACCATCAGTAATGGCTGATGGTCACATTCTGCACAAGAAGTGCCTGTGTATCACATGTTGGCGAGGTGGATAAGTTTGGAAGCAATTTTGAATACTTCTTAAGAGAAAGAAGAAATATAAACTAAAATAAATATTGTTGTTATTTTTTAATGGCTAATTCTGGAGCATCTGCTGATGTCAAGTGTAGTTACAAACTGCAACCTCAGAAAACAGGAAATAATCTTTTGGGTCTTAGTAAAAAAAGCCAGTCTTGAGACAGCTGTCCAACTCTGGGAAATAAATGGGAACAATTTGATTTTAGCCACGACAATGCACAATCTGGCATTTTTTGAATCAGAAAAACGTGGACTCTGGAAATTAAACTGTCAGTGCTGGAAAGTATGGGACTGTGAAGACCAAGAAGTGTTTAATCAGTGTGTTAGGCTCCTTCTCAAAAGGGGCAGGAAACAGATTGCTCTGGAAGGACAAAACTCTACAGAATGTAATTGCAGTGTAAGGACAGAAGAAGGTGGGTGCATGAGGGACAGGAGCCGGACAGGCAGGCAGTGAAGGAATGAACAGAGTTTGCCTTTTCCATCTAGTAATATATGCAGGAGAGAAAAGTCGTGTTCCCCCTAAATCCTTTCCATGCAACCGTCCTTAAACTGAACCTGTAACTTCCACGGTTACCAATTTGGGACACATTAACATGGTGCTGGCACTGACTGCAGAGGCGTAACATTCCTTATGTAGACAAGGGAAGGAGAGCACTAACATGAGCTGCAAAGGCAACAGTGGCATTGCAGCATGATACTTCCTCACACAATCATTAGTTCTCCATCCTTATTCCAATACCTGTACTTTATTTCAATACCAACTTATTTCAGTATTTCATTACCCGACTCTGCATTGCTACTGAATATAGAGTTTGAGGACTTCACTTCATTGTTGTCCCTGATCCCAGCAGAACCCCTGCACAGGCTAAGGCTGTATCGTTCATCCAAGTTTAACTGTAGCACCCTCTTGGACAGTGATGTTTGCTGCAGGCTCAGAGACAATGATGGTGTCCACTGGCTAGTTTGCTGTGCAATACTTAGAATGAGCTGAAACCAGGCAGTTTCTCTGTAGAGTTGAGCTATGTTTTGCCATTCCTAATACTGGGCACTGATAAGGGTTTTCTAACTCTGTTCTCTCTGATCCTAACCCTAATGTTTCCCTTCAGTCTTGCTTCAAACAATATAGTAAAGCTCAGGTTAAAGATACCTGTGCTCAGAATACAGTGGTGTTGCGGGTCTGAATGTGGATGTGGTTTTCCTTCATTCTTCCCTGTTCTATATGATGTCTATAAAGTCTGGTGAATTTGTGGAAATCAGGATGAATTGGAGGCACTGAACCTGAGCTGCTTTGCTCATGGTTAGTTTACATGCAAGTAGAAGCGAGTAATGCCCGTGTTCTTTGCATGCTCTATTATGTGCTCCTTCACCACAGCTTGTTAGCTGTCTGGGGAGGGGGTAGTGTCACAGACCACTCGCTCCCAAACAGTGCAAATCTGTGTCTGAATGTAGCTCCCTACATGCGTGTCTGATCAGCATCTGTAATTGATGTCAGGGAGATTGTTTATGGTGCTGGGATGAGGAGCCCTGGGTTCAGGTCTGAATGCATGACTCGGCTGTGACTTTGCTTTCCACTCGCCTATTGTTTGTTTTATTTGTAAAGCCCTTTTCCCTCATCCTCTCCATCCCTGTGTCTCTGTTTGTAGAGAAAATAAGCAGAACTGACATATAAAGGTGCCCTCAGAGCCAATTTACAGCAAGTGGTAAAGATCATACTGTATCCATCTAAAAATGCCTAACCATAGGGAGCTGTCTCTGAAGCTGAATGTAGGAGAGTATCTTAAAGAGGTAGTTAAAGCAGATCAATTCAGAAACAGCCAGGCTGTCCTCAGCCCCTCACCTTAAGGCTTCTCTGAGAGCAGAGAGTTTGATTAATTCGTGTTTAATTTCTGTACAGTTTTGCACTTCTTGGTTTTAACTCCAAGAGCAGAAGCACTAAAGTCCTTCTATGCAGTTATTAGCAGCTCCTCTGAAATCACAAAGTAGAGAGGCATGAACTGAAAGCTTTAGCCTATGCCTTTACAGATCCATATCCTTTGGCATTTGAATCTCCTGCTTGCACGTTAGCGGGTTGGTGCTTTTTGGGCTTCTTTGGGGTTCTGTGTGGGTTTTGTTCTTTCGGTTCTCCTCTTTGTTCACCTATCTGCAAAGTTTGGCACTAGATTTTGGCCAAAAATACTGTTATTCCTTTTGCCCCATCTACCTAGCCAAACTAATTTGGAGGTTTGCTGGTTACGCCAGCTGGATAAAGAAACTGGCAGTGAAGTCAAGTTTCTTTGGCAAGGTCTGTTTGTTCACAAGAACATATCAAGTCTTGCTTTCTGTTGTGCAGCAGGGAGCATGCAGTCAGAGCTGGTTTCTTCATCCACCTTGGTTGCAGTGAACACCCTGCTGCAAGAAACCCTCTCTCTGGGCTCCCATCTGCCGGGTCATCTCCATCACTCTTCAGTGCTTTCCCCTCTGCCAGCTTTAGGATGCTGTCACGTTTTCTACCCTCGCTGTTTGGTTTCCATTTGCATATTTAGCAAGGTTTCCTTAGCAATTCCAGCTCATGCTCACTCTACTCTGGTGACAATCTCAAGTAGCTTTTGCAGGAGCAATTAAGCCTGTAGGTTTCAGTGAGGTTTAACTTGTGTGTCTCTAGCCTTTGGGGCAGTTCGGGTTCATGCTGCAGATCACCCCCAGTGAGCATAAAGTAGGGCAAGGCATCAGCAGTCTTGTGGCTTGATGCTGGAAGGTGATGCAAGGCCCTATCAGTTGTTTAGCAAGCAGTGCGCACCTTCAAGTCATCTGTAAGGTTTTTATTGCTAAGAAAAATGATCTGATTCTCCATTCCTTCTGCAGGCTTGTTGTCTCCCCCTCTCCCTTGCTCCTTACATATAAATGTTGTAAAGCTATCTTTAGCCAAGCTACTGGCTAATCCAGCATTAATCGACCTCCCTAATTGTACTTTGCTATTTTTCTCTCTCTTTATCCTTAAATTGGTCTGCTGGGCAGGGGGTCTGGAGGGCAAACACATTCATTATGTTCCCAGCAAACAAGATATGAATCGCACTGCAGGGGACAAAATTAAATTTACAGTTTCCCCTTGTAGATGTCATAAACTATTGATTTAAAACAAGAGGGAACACAGCAGTGGAGCCAGCATATTGGACATCTTGCATTGTTCTCTTTGTGTTCTGCCAGGGGTGCTTGCTGCCAGTCCCTGTGTGACTTGCTGGCAAGGAGTGGCTGGTCCCCAAGGGGACATGCACGGCAATGGAAAGGCAGAAGGAAAGGTTAGGTGTAATTTGTTTGGTAAGTCTGTGGGTGGGTTATTTAGGGCTGTCTTCCTGGTGCTAGATCTTAAAGACCTCCCTTTGGCACCACTGTATTCTGTGGGCAGGGACTGCATTCAAAACATACCTTTCATTATCCCATAGGTTGTCTGCTTTCCCTGCCCATTTCAGCGGTCAAGTGGCATCTTCATATGTTTGGAGGACCACTTCAGCTCTGCCTAGGCTTGCTTTGCCATGCTGGACATGGCATTTTGTTCCTATTAAGCCTCCTACTCTTCCTCCATCTCTTTGTCTGTGGGAGGGACTATTCTTCCCATACATGCAAAGCTTATCATGATGAGGACCCCTCTGGGGACCCCACTCCCAGTAACAAGGGAAAGAAGGGATTCTAGACGCTGCCCATTGAGCAGTGCTTGTCAGTGCTTACCATACGCTATGCTGAAGAAAGGATCTAGTGGCTGAAAACTCCACCAAACCAAAGAGTGCCTTTGAAGTGCTCAGCTAGAGTGAGCCTTAGAAACTGGCAAGTTGCTAAAGCTCAGCATTTGGCTCTGTGCCCTCTTCCCTTTTCGTATCATCTCAACTAGGCTGGAAGCACTCATGGTAAGAAGCCAGGAAGAGACATATATAGTCCATTCACACAAGAGAAATGTCCTACTCGTTATAGTGGTTGTCAACAGCAGACCCCACGCTGTGCCCCTCCACTGCTGCTGGGAATGTTTTGAATGGCAGAAGCAGGCATGGGGCCAAACATGAACTTGATGCTTGGTGAAGCATCATGTATTACATGTTTAATGATGTTAGAGAAGAATTTAGTCCCTCCTGTGCTGGCAGCCAGTTCTTATTACCAGTTAATTGGACCTAGATGCAGTCACTGTTGAATCTATTGTCAGGAGCAAGTTGTTATATTAGTGTAGGTGCATTGCTTGTATCTCCAGCCTGCATGAGAGGGTCAAAGGCTGCAACTACATGAAATATTTTCCTCTTCCCATTCTTTTCTGGGAACAGCTCTGGTTAAGGTATACCGTGGAAAGACTATTATGGCTGCTGACAAGAGATAAAACCTGTGTGCTGCCAGGACAGCACAGGGGGTTCAGCACCTTTTTACATCAGAAATCTTGTCACTGCTCTCTGACAGCTTCCAGAAAGGTGGAAAGATCTGGATGGGTGAAGAAGTCTTTCCTTGCCTACCTGTTCTTGCCTACCTGTTCTCTGAGCCAGAAGGAATGTGTCTGGGCCCCCATGGAGGATTAGATGCAAGATTCCTCATGCTACCTGCTATGGGACCTAATCTAACAAGTGGTCACAGATAAGCACTGGCTGCTGTGATCTGGTGTGAAAAGCCATGTGGAGGAAACTGTCTGCAGTAAGGAACTTTTATTAGCTCCAGGATTTTGACTGCATACACTCAAGCACTGTCTTCTCTCATCTTATCTATCACTTAACTGTGTGCCTACCCACTGACCCCTCTCTGCCAGCTTGTTCCTTTAATCAGCTTGGGGATGTAGGAGAACATTTTGTCAGAGAATATTTCTGACTGCCAAACTCAGTTTATTTGTGTCTCATTGCAAAACAGACCCCAAGAGGTGAAATGTTGCAATCATTTGCATTTCTGATTCCCCAGCTCACTTGCTTCTAAATAACTATGATGTGCTTTGAGGGCTGGGTATGAATTTAATGATGTTATCACAATTAACCTGCCATCTTTTTATTTTACATTTTTCCCTTTTTTTTTACAACTACAGAATTAGCTTTAATTTTGAGCTGAAGGCTTTGTTGTCAACAGCTTCATCTCCTGTTGCCAGCTCACCACAGAATCCTTGCTAGCACATAAAATGAGAAGGTGCAAACCAGTCTGAAACTTGAGGACATCTTTATTTACACAGCCTCTCCTGTTCATCTCTAGAATTGTCTCTGTAATAGCTTACTGAAATCACCCACTGCTACAGCAGCCTCACCTGCCTCGGTGAGCACATCAGTCCCTCACATCCTGGGTCACATAGCAGAACAGCAGTGTGGTACTCCTGTGAGTGTGGAGTTCCCTTTGGTGGTGATGTTTGAGAACAGGTTAGGAAAAGGTTTTCCCTAGGGTTGTTTATGCATGGCTGGTTCTGCTGTACAGCTGGGGAGTGCATTTGGTGGAGTCCCACCATTCTTTCCACTCCCATCTGATTCTGTGAGAACCTCCTATGCCCATTCTCCCTCCTTCCTTGATGATGTGGATCTCTTAGTGCCATCAAAAGCTATCTGATCAAATAAACCCCATGCAGGCACGTGGGTTCTTCTGTGCTCTGCTGCCTTGCAATACCTCTTCCAGAGATGACTAAGGAACCATGTTATGGCTTGTAGTCTTCTGCCTCCTCCCCACACAGGGTGTGAGCTTCTTTCTGTCCTTGGGGAAGCATTCAAGCTACAGTGGTAGGTGCTTTTCAGCTCCAGGGTCCTCAGTCCCCATCCCAGTTAATACAGAGGTTCTCACCTACCTCTCACCAGAAGACTCCAACTTAGAGAATCACAGAATGGTTTGGACTGGAAGGGACCTTAAAGATCATCTACTTCCAACTCCCAGCTCAGTACAGCCAGCTTTGTAACATTCTCATTTCCATTGCTCCTTCAACACTATTCAGCTTTGTTATTTCAACAGCAGTTTTACATGCCATATTGAGAGGTTAAAGTGACTTTCCACCCACTGTGTGCAATTTGAGACTAACATGAGATAACTAAGCCATGGTTCCCTGAGTCACTCACTCTCTACTTTTCTATTCTGTATGACACATCTTCCCTCCTTCCTTGCATGTTCTTCAGCAAGGGTTTTTTCTACCTTTCTCCTTCTCTATGCAAGCCCAGGCATGAAGCAGAGCAGCTGTCTTCTCTCTGCCTGGACCAGGGGTCTGAGCATCTGGCTGGAAGTGCTGACTCTTCTCTTCTATGCAGCACAGAAAATATACCCTAATACCCTTCACTTCCAAGTGCAACTGGAGCTGGTCCAGCCCATGAAATCTGCCTAGAATCTCTATTTCCCTCTCCTTGCCTGCTGTCACCAGAGAAATCCCAACTACATCAAGGGCTTATTCTGGGCCTTGGCTTGTCAAATTGCTGGGGAAGGTGACCCAGGAGAATTTTGGGTCCCTGCCAGTCATTCACAAGCCAATAGCAGCAGAGGTAATTGTCACTTATAGCACTTGTGCCAAAATGTGGGCATGGGCCTGGGAGCTTTCAGGAGCCCTTGAAATGTCACGCTGTGTGATTGCTTGGGGATTTTGGAGTGTCTTCTCTATCTGCCCTTATTAGTGGATGTTTCCTGTAGCTTACCAAGTTACTTTCCTTGTACTAAACATATGCACCTGCAGTTCTAAATTTACCCTCCTCTTTCTCTACCATCTATCACTGGAGATTGGGAACCCATGAGCCTGTATTTCTATCAGTGCCCTCCATCGTGGCTGTTTGTTCTGCAGAGGGCATTGTGTATAAAGGAATTACTACAACATATGGCCAGCGCTCCACATTTCATATGTTATTCATCACATTAGAGAGTCCAGCCACATGTCCCTCCTGCAGCCAGGGGAGAGTGCTGGCCCTGCTCCTGTCAAGCGGTCCTCCTAATCTCTCTTTGCAAGCAGCTTCATGGTTGTTTGCTGAGATGCAAGGGTAGCGCCAAAAAGTTGGCAAGGGATGAAGCAATAAGGAAGCAACGTGCGGAAATCAGCTGGAAAAGGGGACAGTACAGAGGAAATTGGGGAGGGAGGAGGAGTTCAGGTTTGTGAATGGAAGAGAAAGGGAATAAAAGGAGAGTTAATGACTTGAAGGAAGAAATAACGGACAGCTGTGTTTTGAAGATGTAAAATCAACATTCTCGCCTCTCTCAGCTATTAAAGCTCTCTGAGTTTGTTTTAAATCCCAGATTGTTATCCCAAGAGTCAGGTCTATATTCAGAGTGGCTAATTGCAGCCTGACCTACTTGTCAGTCCCATTCTGGTGGCTTTGGGGTCACGCTTTCTGAATCAAAATACATTATATGGCTGCTGTGAGGTAACCTCTAAGTAGCTACTTCTCTATGCTAAGCGAAACTTAGACATAAACCTCTCTGGGTTTGTTATGGGTGCACCTGCCACAGTTCCCATATGTCCATCGCAGTTCCTTACCAGAAAGATTCTTGGTGTGTTAGAGGGGCATGCTGCCACATTTTGAACACAGTATGTACCTTCTGAGGCCCACAGTCCTCTGAGTGCATAAGCAGATGTGTGCCTGGGAGTTAGCAGCTCATTCACGACAGCTTCCTTGATGAGGTTGTGTGGTAGAGGAGAAGGCAAAAGACAGGATGGAAAAGCTTGGGCTGTGCATTCCCCCCCTGCACACTCAGTGCTGGCAGATGGTAGAGCTCTGCTGAGAGGCTTCTGGGGACTGATGTGGGGCGAATATCCCATCAAACCCTTCCAAATTCAGCTTTCAAACTATAGATATTCCAGACAGAAAAAAGAAGTACAACAACCTCCTTAAAATCACTGAATAGTTTCAGTGGAAAAGGAGCTTTGGAAATCTCTCATCCAACTCACTGCTTAAAGCGGGACTTACTTCAACATTAGACCAGGTTGCTCAGGACCTTGCTCAGTCACATTTTGGATATCTCCCAGGACAGTGATTCTTCAACCTGTCTTGGCACCAGTTCTTGTGCTGATCCACCCTTATTATGAATATGTTTTCCTTTTATGTCCAACCAAACATCCTGGGAGCCCAAAATTGCTCCAGATACAGCCTCAGAAGTGCTGACTAGAGGGGAATAATAATTTGCTTTGGCCTGCTAGCTACACACTCATCATTGCAGCCAGCTATGCATTTAGCCTTCCCTGCTGCAAGAGTATGCTGGCCAGCTGATTTTCAACCTTTGCTCACCTAGACTCTCTGGTCTTCTTCAGATGTGCATCTTCAGATGTACTCCCCATCCAGCTCTCCCTCATCCCTTTAATGTTGCATGGGGGTCATTTCCATAGGTGGAACTTCATGAGATTCCTGTCATCCAGTTTCTCCTTGAGGGCCTGTGAATGGCAGCCTTGCTCTCTGGTGAGTCAGCCATCTCCTGAATTTGGTTTGATTCCTGAAGTTGATGAGGGTATCATCCAGGTTCACCCTTCTTTCTGGTCTATTGTGCAGAAGAAGTAGAGAACTCTGTGATGTTTCTACTACCATGATTTACAGTATGGAAGGCCAGAGGCCCTCTCGTGTTGGCTACAAAACCAGAACGAGATTCCTGTCTCAAAGAGGATACAAGTTAAATAGGCAAGGCAGAGAAAGAGCAGGAAAAATATTGAGACCAAGGGATGTTTGGGCCTGCCTGAGTTGACATTTCAGCAGTTGCAGTGCTGAGAGTAGAAGTGTGTTTGCTGAGTATTAGGACAACATGATAAACATGCCCTGGCTTCCCAGCTCACTGTGCTGGGGTATTATGTAGCCTGCAGATAAGCTGGGCAACTTGCTTTCCTCCCATTCCCCTCACTTGGCTTTTTGGACCCAGAAAGCATTATCCCCCCAAGTACTTGTGTCAGGGAAATGTCTGGGATGGAGATTTATCAGTCACCCCCAACCCTGCTCCACGGAGGGGTTATATGTGTTAGTGCATGGCTGAGAGCTGCCCTGAGGGGAGGCAGAAGAGCCCCATCCCGACCTGCTGGCCCCTTCCTCAGTGAGCACAGAGCTTCAGCTGTGAGAGAGATTAAGGAAGTAGTAAAATCTGCTAATGCACTAATAGTAATTAATAACAATAATGGGTGCTTTTAATGTGTTTTGGCATGATTTATTAGGCAGGGAGTGCTGTAGGAGAGGAAAGCACTTTGCAGGTGCAAATGAAAAACTGAGGTGACTGGGCCCTAAAGTGCACATCTGGGCATGATTTGGAGAGGTGATTTATCGACACCATAAATGACGGCTCTTTTGAGCAACTTGTTTTGGTGCCTATGTGGGAAGACATAACTCCTGATTTAGGGCTCTATTCAGCAGTATTTGTTCTCCCGGCAGGACTCCCGGGGCATCCCTTATGGAAGAATTGAGTTCTGTGCTGTGTCCCCTGCCTCCCAGTCCCTGTGTCTCTTACAGCCTATGCCATCGAAGTAGTGTGATACCTACACCCTGGATGGCATCAGGGGAAGCATCCACCCTGTTACAGTGACTTGCGCTGGGACTGGTGCCTCTCAAAGGCAACCACATGAGTGTGCATCCCTCCAGCTCTCCTATCCTGGCAGCATGAAGGCTCAGGTCTGGGCAAACCTGTCAAACTAGTGCGAAGGGTTACTTCTACTCCTAGAAACAAGCTGGTTTTGCGGGGGTGAAATATGAAAAGCAATGGAGAAGAGCATTCTTTGAAGCACTTAGTTGGCATTCTCATTGATCTCAGTGATTTTGTGTCAGCACAGTGGTAGGAGGTGGCCTCCGTGCTAGAGCCGTGCCTGGGTGAGAGGACGTCTCTCAATGGGTTCTATTAATATTATTATTATAGATCTGGTAGCATATTAAGAGCCAGGACTCAGCACTCCCTTTCCCAGGGAAGTGGTGGAATCACTGTCTCTGGAAGTGTTAACAAACCATGTACATGAAGCCCTAAGTGACGTGGGTTAGTGGTGGACTTGGCAGTCCTGGGGTAACGATTGGACTTGGTGATCTTAAAGGTCCTTTCCAACCTAGGTGATTCTGTGACTCTCTGATTCTTGAGGTTTCAGTAATGTCAGGGGAAACATCATGGAGTAGGTAGGGTGCCATGGGTGGTAGCAGCAAGGTACATAAATTCCCTGGGTAGTTTGCTCCTCATTAGAGGTACCCCCTGCAAGGTGAGTGCAGCATAGGTGCGCTTCAAACAGGGCAGCAGGAAAGCTCTTGAGGAGAAAAAAGACAGCAAATGCTGGGCTGAAGGGCAAAGTAAATTAAAGCAAACAAACCAGAAAAATAATCCTTAAAAGCACTAGGCTTGGAGGTTATCCCTGCCTCGGTGTGCAAGGTGAACGGAAGAGCATGTTGTGGAAAGGGGACAGGGAGGCTCCCCAGCCACACAGCAGAGCATGGGGCTTTTACTGGGGTTCATCCAGCAGTTTTGAATGGACAGATGAACTATTGAGGGTCAGATGAAAGAGCAAGCAAGGTGTAAATGTGAGAAGGAAGCAGGGGGAAGCCAGAGGGAATCGTATGGGGGCTTGTGTCCATGCAGTGCCAGGAGCAGGATGAGGGGAGCCACAAGTGGGAGATGCAATTAAAGAGCTGAGCCAAAGCCAAAGAGCTGCATCTCTGGCTCAGTTCCCACACTGAGTAGCCTCTGGGATTTTGAATTCACCAAGGCAGAGGGACCCCATCGATGGACTGGAACTGGCTTGAGGCCCCTCTGCCTCACTAAGGCTGTACTTGCCTGAGGGTGTGCTGCAGAGCCTTCACTGGCAAGGGGGGAACCCCTTGAGTACAGACCTTCACTTTGAGGTGTCCATATGCACCGGTCTTAAGGCAGATAAATTTGGGGGGGGGTGTGNAGGGTGTGCTGCAGAGCCTTCACTGGCAAGGGGGGAACCCCTTGAGTACAGACCTTCACTTTGAGGTGTCCATATGCACCGGTCTTAAGGCAGATAAATTGGGGGGGGGGGGGGGGGGGTGTGTGTGTAAAATCTGTGTGAGGAGGCAACTGTACCTGGAAATGGCTGATGCTCTTGTACCTTGGAGAGACAGCTCTTCTGGCATCATATGCTCATCTCTGTGTGAGTTTTTGCTGACAAGTATGATACATGCATACAAAGTATTTTGTTACTGTTATTATTACCCAAAGTTATGGATCAGCTTGAGAAACTCAAATGCAGTAAATCACCAGGACTGGGGTAGCATTAGTCTCAGGGCTCTGAAGTAAATAATGCATGAAATATACTGACGTGTCTGTGTCTGACAGATCCTTATAAACAGCATCTCTCTAACGAGTGCAGAGCTGCTAATGGCAGGGCCACATTCAGGGAGAAAACTGTTGAAATCTCTCCATGCTCAGGTGAGATGATGGCAAACACCATCCCTTCCTCACTGCCAAGGCCCAGGGGGGGATTTTAGAAGAGGGATGATAGCTGAGAGGGTGGCAGCTCTGTATCCAGTTATGATGTGGACTTCATGGGCAAGTTTTTCTCCCTTCTCCACCCTTGCTTTGCAAGGTGGAGGTAGTGAAGGGCTGTCTACAGCCGGCTCTGCCTTCAGCCTGTTGTGGAGTGCTTTGAGATCTTCAGAGAGGGAGGGAGTGCTCCAGGCATTCTGAGTACTACTGTTATATTTTAATAATCAAAAGACATCCTGGGAATTACAGATCTCTGAGTTCTCTTTCAGTTCCAGCCAAACTGATTGCGGAGCTAATTAAAGACAGACAAGCACAACGTTCGGGTAAGAATAACATGACAGGGTCAACCCAGTATGGCTTCTGGAAAAGAAAATGGTGCCTTTTTGAGCTGCAAGTGGGTTTTGGGCTTGGTTTTTTGTTGTTGGTCTGGTTTGGTTTGGTTTTTTTATGAGTTTAATAAGGTACAGGTGATCCCCAGCAGACGTGATGTACTTTGATTTTCATGAAGGCTTTGATAAGGCCTTTCACACAAAATTATGACGGGAAATAAATAACCACTGTAGAAAAGGCAAGGTCTTGTCACGGATTCAAACCCAGTCAAGCATTAATAAGCAACGAATAGTTGTTCTTTTGCGTGGATGGAAGTTAATAGTGGGAGTCAGTACACACTGTGGAGGTGGCTGGTCTGCCCTGTGTTACACGTCTGGCATCTTGGTACCTTAGCAATGACTCGTTTGGCTGGTGTGAAGTACAGCAGGGTCACCAAAAGCCATAGGAGATGTTGAGAATGGGGCCACTCCATCGCATCCTCTGTGGGTTCATGGCACAGGAGTGGAAAGGCAGCAGGTCCTGCTCCTAGGTCTTGGCTTGGCTGCTCGAGGCTCTTCTCTCTTGGGGCAGGTCCCTTCCCTGGCCCCAAACCCTTCATCTCCGTAGGAGCTTTACCTTATCTTGCCGACCAAAGGGAGGCATGGGCTCCTGCCTTTGTGAGTCAGCAGGATTTAAAGATACTGTGGGGATAGGGCAGCAGGATGACGGATATGCTCTAGCGTGGCTGAGCATATGGTAATGCAGGCTGCAAAAATAGTCTCCACTTGAGCTGTACGGTGATGAGAGCCGAGCTCCCGGGCATCTTGGAGGGAAGAGATTGGGAGTCATGGTGAGTAACTCGATAAAAGCTTCTTCAGTGGGTTCCATCAGTTCCAAAAGCATAGAAGATGCTTGGTTGCCTTTAAGGGACAGGAAAACAATAGGGACAATGTTATAAAAAATGGCATTATCTTGAACGCTGGCTACACCCTCATTTAAGACAGTGTAGAATTACCAGAGGGCTGTGAAGCATGGTTAGTAATCTTGGGAGATTCACCTACAAGGAGGCAGGCAGTTGGACTGAACAGAGGTTTCTTTCTCACTGTAGCAAGCTCGAAATGCCGTTCAAGCGCCATTTCTCTCCTATCACTCTCCTGTCTCCCGTCTTGCTGCCGTGCCCTCTACTGTCCCCAAGCGTACACTGCCTCTGCTTGCTTCCCGGCCCATTGCCACAGGAGTAAGCCTTTAGCGTGTCTCTTTGGGCAATCCTCAGCCTGCCTGGAGAGACACGCTAAAGGCTTATAATTGAGTTATTTACACTAATGAAGGATGCAGTGAAAACTGATCAGTCCTTTTTCTGTCCTGCTGTAACACTAGAACAAGAGGTCACTTGGAGATGCTAATGGTGGCTTAATTTAGATCACATGAAAGGAGACACTTTTTCACACAGCAGGTAGTCAGGCTGTGAAATCCACACTGCCTCCAGAGGTCAGAGAGTCAAACGCTGCAGAAGGATTTGTTAAGTTCCTGGGTCATTTTTGAAACAAAAATAACTATTACGACTGAAGATGCAGTAGCAGCCCAGGGACCCTGTGTGGGAGAGACCCACTGTGCGTGCCATGGTGCCTACCCAAAGCAGGAACCAGCACTGGCCCTGGTTGCTTTAGTCTCAGTAGCCAAAGAAAGGTGGCGTTGGTTTGGTCAGATGCTGGAGGGGTGATGCTGAAAGAGCAACACACAAGCTCATACTCTCTATGATGAACTTTTCTCTTGCACCAGCTCCGTAGCCTCAATATCAGCATAGCAGCTCCCCTCCCTTGGTATCATGAGACCTCTGCTTTGCACCTATGAATCTGAGCCATTCACTCTGACTTTATAAGGGGAAGGGCAAAACAGAAATCCTACAGCCACCTTTATCCTAGAAGAGTCTTCCCATGATGCGCAGTGCTCTGGGTGAAGGTTGTGTGAGCTGCCTCGAGGTACAGCCTTCCGACCCCTTTCCTGGGTCTCTTCAACATAATGTCTCCAGTCTGATGGCTTCACCACTCCTACAGTCAGTTCTTGGCATGCTCCTCCTCTTCCCAGGCATTGTCCATGCCTTCATAAACTACTTAGCACATGGGCATGGGTATTGGTGGATGTTTCCTGTGGGCATCGTAGTCCTGTGGATTGTGATAACGTTAGAGAGCCATAAACATGTAAAGCTGTTTAAACTTACCAGCAAGAACAAAGCATAACAGAACAGGGGAAAAACACTTTCAAAGCTGTCCTTGTCTCTGTACCCGTGTTTGTCTGACCTGCAGTCCTAGAAAGGCCTTTAGCCCCCAGAGATTTGGGACTCAGTCTGTTGTTACTATTTCTCTTCTTGTTGATAAATCCAGCTCAAGCCCTTTTGTCCCTCAGTTCATGTTTTGACAACTGGGGCTGTCTGAACTCGGTGTAGAGGGCTTTGCAGGGGATTGAACTAGAATACCAGTACTCTTTTGACTTTTGATGCAAAATGGTTATAAGGGATAGGCTTTTGAGTGTGTTTCCTTGTAGGTAGCTGCAGAATCAACTCAATATATGTACAATAGAAGTGAGTGTAAATCCACTTGAGGGGTCATCTTCAGAAGCTTTCACGGGCATCTCTCATTCTGTGATTGTCTCAGCACCTCTCCAACTATCCCACTTGCTTTTCTCCTTCTCGCTGTTTCACTGCCTCGGTAGCTGGCTGTGTTTAAATATGTCAGCCTGGGTTTATTTTCCCTCTTCTTGTTTCCTGTGTTCCTCTAACAAGCAGCTTGCAACAGAACAAACAAGCAAGGCAGGAGCGCTCCAGGCGAAAGGGGTGTTTTGTGTTTGATTTGAATACATACATATTTTTCTTGGTTAAAACTTGTGATACTCATCAAACACATACAGGAAGGCTGTGAATAAGACCTTTCTTTCTTCCTCTCTGACATGCACACCCTGCCTCATACGAGCACCTTCTCATTTTCACTCTCTGTGTCTGATTGCCTGTGGATCATAGTCTCTCGTATCCTCGCACGCATGGTCGATAGTCTCATCCTCACGCCTGCTCTGCCATGTACACAAAACCACCTTCTCATCTCAACAGACCCCAGCTCCTGCACAGCCTCACAGACGAAACATGCACAGCCACCTACATGCTCCCAAGGCTGTGTTTCAGAGAGGAAAATTGCTCTCAAGCATATAGATATATATATGGATATAACTACAGCAGTGATGGGAAGAGAGGAGAGCAAGGCAGGGCTGGGGAGTTGCTAAATCTCTTTGTCCTACAGAGACAAGAAGCACTACTCAGGTGGAGGGGAGAACACAGTCCCAGGGTCCTCATTCCCTCTGCCATGCACAGGCAAGCACTGAGCATCACTCATGCACATCCCCGCACATGCAGACTCTTACTGCTGTCCCTTAAAGTTTTTCAGTTGCCCTTTCTCATGCGTTCTTCTCCCTCCTTTTTTGCCTGTCTGTCAGGTCTTGATCACATCACTGTCACAGCTGCTATGATATCAAAGTTTTCTGACAGGTATATATGCTTCTGTCACTCCAGAAGAGCTCTTTAGCACCCAGTCTGCTTCCAGATCTGAGCCAAGGCAGCACTACTGGAAAGCACAGTCAACAGTATCTCATCTTTCTCACAATCACTTCCATTTTCTGCCATCTCCAAGCTTCCAGTGCAGCCTGAGGTTTCCAGGTGCATGGTGGGGATGGCTACATGGCCTCTCCTGATGATGGGATAATGAAAACATATTGTCCACTGGAATGGGCTGCCCAGGGAGGTTGTGAGTGCTCCATCCCTGGCAGTGTTCAAGGCCAAGTTGGATGAAGCATTGGGTAACATNGGGATAATGAAAACATATTGTCCACTGGAATGGGCTGCCCAGGGAGGTTGTGAGTGCTCCATCCCTGGCAGTGTTCAAGGCCAAGTTGGATGAAGCATTGGGTGACATGGTTTAGTGTGAGGTGTCCCTGCTTATGGCAGGGGGGTTGGAACTGGATGATCTTAAGGTCCTTTCCAACCCTAACTATTCTATGATTCTGTGTGGGCAACAGACCTGCTTCAGAGCGAGCTGGAATGGTCCCTTTGTCTGTGAAATGGCCACGTGCATCCGTAGGGGCTGTGAACAGCTCAGGGCGTGCATGACTCCGAAGGCATTACAGGTTTTCCAATTACTGTAGCAGTGGCTGGTACCCTTCCAGCAAAGGGATGCTTGAGCAGTGTTCCTGTGGCTCCTGCTGGGCTCAGCCAGCGCTTGTGTTTGAACTGGCACCAGGCAAGCTAGGAAGCAAAGAGATTATTAATAGGGAATGCAAGGAAAGGGAAAGGCGTTTAAACAGTTTCCACTTTGCATGACTAATTCAGGAGCTATACCCTTCTGCAGTTCCCCAAGTCAGAGCCCAAATCCAACAACAAACTTCTCAGAAGCATCGCTCATTAAACTTTAGTACATTGTAAGATAAGGACCTTCCTTGTGTAAGGCCATCAAGCACTGATATTGACTCTCCAGAACGTTTTTATGCTATTTATATCACAATAAAGCCATTTTATTAGAGTCATCAATCAAGAGAGACTGCATTTTGGCCTGGAAATGATTCTGCTTTGAGTTTCTAGAAGGGAGAAGGGTGAGTAATTATAGGATGCATTATCCTCAATCTCATTTGAAATCTCCTAATTGAAACCACATATGAGTACAGTTTATTGCCTATGAAATAGATGGCAGGGGCATTGCTAACATAGCTATGGCAAGTACAACCTTCCAGTTAACAGAGAGGTAAAGACTGGTTTTCAGTAGGTAACATGGCGATGGCAGGAGCTGTCTCCATTCACATCTGGGCGAGCATCTGGCTCCTGGCACATGCTTCGAACTGAAGCTCATGCCCTGCACTGAGCTGAACTTGTGGTACCTGCAGTTCATCTAAGCTGGCTGCGTCTGCTGTCAGGTACCAGCTGATGCCACTGGCAGCATCCAGTGTCTTGACAGGGTGTACCTTCTCCCGCAGTGGGGCTGGGGTCTGCATGCAGGTGGCTGGTAACTGAGTCTTGGGCAAATGGCATAGTAAAGCTTCCTGGCTCAGGGTTTGTGCACCGCTGAGTCATTGCTTAGGTAGTGGTGGGGTTGTTTGCAGCTGTTTCCCAGGGTATTTCTGGCCCCTGTGCTGCTTTTCTGCTGTCGGCTTAGCACAGGGGAGCAGACTTGCAGGAGCAGCGGTTACTCGGGTACCTAGAGTGTAGCTTAACATTGCCTGTGAGGGCCTCTGAGACTGAGTAATGGCAGGGCTTGAAAGCTGTTACAGATATTTGATAATTAATTGGCTGGGAAATCAGTTTATTGTAACAACTCCAGTTAAATACAGAGAAGAGAGCTAAAAGGACTGCATGTTCATGTGGTGCTAAACTGCTTTCAGGGACAGAGAAAGCCCATTACATGTCCCCTTTTATGCCAACAGGGGCTTTTAGTTCTTGTGAAGGCTCTTTGAAATGTGGTTGAAATCTTTGTCTTCCCTGAATCCCAGCACTTTGGGTTTAAGACAGGAAAGGCTGAAGGGTGGTTTATTACCAAAGATCCATAAGGCGGAGGGGGACAAGGGAATGGAGCTGCTGCCGTAACCTCATGCTTCACCTCTGGCCAGATACTTACTGCAGAGTGGTTCCAGTTGTGGTTTATCACCATTTTATACTGCTCTAGTGGGAGCAATGCATGCAGCTCGGTTAACCTCACTTGTCTTTCTGAGTACTGGCTGGTCTCTCACACATACACGCAGTAGCATCATGAAGACCTGTAATAGTCTAGAGTGAATGCACAATTTTAGGTGCTTTCCATTGCTCCCAGTGGCTGGCCAAGACTTACCCTCTTTTCCCAGCCTAAGAAAGGAACAGCAAGTGTGAAGTCAGAGAAGAGTTGGTGTCAGGTCCATTTTCCAGCTTATTGGAGGTATCATTGCTGCAGATCTGTTCCTTAAGGGAAAACAACGTGCACCCTGGTCTTGGGCAAAGGGAGAGGGCTTGACTGGGAGCTCGGGATGGAGGTGTTGGAGTGTCCCATTGTTTTTACTTTATGTGTCTCTAGGAAGATATTTTGTGTGTGACCATGCATATTAGAGACCTCAGCAGCGATGCTGAAAGAGAATAGGATCTACTCCTTTATGCAGATTGTGTTTTGGATGTGAACTTTCATCTCAAGCCAGTGTATGTCGTCCTGAGGGTTGTACGGCAAGCGTGGATATATGAACAGCATTCCCAGTGCAGTCATATTTGTCAGAGCCTGCAAAGAGCCTGCAACACCATCTGTTTTAGTGAGCAGATAAGGGATTAAACTGCAGGAATCACGAGATCTGTACAATACATGAGAGCAGGCCAGATGATCACAGCACAGCTTCTTTTTTCATCAGCTAAGAATAACTTTAACATCCTCCCATTTAGGGTTTAATGTCAAAATTAACTAACATTTCACTCCTATCTCACAAATCTCTATCTGCTCTCCCTGCCCCAGTGCTGGTGCTTTAACCTGCAGCAGATTGAAGCTCAGTGCAGTCCCCCACCTCCACCCCAAGTGAAATAAACCCCCCACAAAACTCAGCCCATCAGCCTGGTGGAGGAACTGCAGAACCTTTCTTCTGCTGCCCTGCTGCTGTCTAAATTGAGTGCCTTCACTGGAGAATGTCAGTGTAGATTGTCACCCCAAGGCTGTGAGGTCCTGTGTAAATGCCATGCCCTGCACAGAGGCTGGGGATGCACAAGTGGGCATGATGTGTCCTGCCCTGCACGGCTGATGGGAGCCTACCTCTAGCCAAGTGTAAACTCAGAGCAGGCTACAAATCCTCATCTTTTAAACATTCCCTGGATCTGAAACCTCCTGCCAGCTGGAGCTGCTTTTAGCTGAGCAGACTGAAGTGCTGTATTTAATGAATTCATTTAGAGGCTGGTGTAAGGAAGCAGGGCTGATCCTCATCTAGTGTAAATCCAGGCTTCCCCATTTACTTCAGTGGTGCCTTCTTAGCCCTTGATTTATACCAGCTGAAGCCGCAGTTTGGCATCTCTCTGTGCAGTAGTGGGCTTCTGGAAGTTATTTAGAGCAAGTCAGAAATAGGAATCCAGCTTCAGCCAAGGCCCACGTGAGCAGCCTTAGACCCAGCCATGTCAGAAACTAACCTACCAGTTGTACAGAAGGGAACTCTGTGGGGAAATGGTTTATCTGTGCTGCAGATAAGCTGTGCACAGGGAAGAGCTTTTGTTTCACAGCAGGCTCTTGGGAGAAGAGTAAGGGATGTCAGTGGATCCAGATAAGATATCCCCGGGTATATGCTTCCAGTTGGATTAAGCATCATTGTCTTTGCTAAGAAATGAAAAGGGTTCTGTGTTCCAGCCAATTTGCACAGCTTGTTTTGCCAATGGCAGAAGTCTGCAGGTCAGAAGGTGCAGAAGCAGTCAGAACATCCCCTGTGGTTGTTCTTGTGCTGCCACTGGTAGCAGGGCTGGAGTTCAGGCTCCAGAGCACAGAGCCAAGTGACCCAAGACGGTTGCCTTCAAACCACGGGGAGGAGGAGCTTGTGCTTCATCAAGTTCTGTCTGCTGTGTTTGTGTGTCCCTTGGTAGATCCCAATTAGAGAGAAAGACAAGCATGATCTCTCACTGGAGCACTAAGAGAGGTATGCCAGGAGGTGGTATCTGGGTTTGTGAAAGCTGTTTTGCAGCCATTGCTGCCCTCCTCCCCCTACCCTCATGCAACCAATACATGCCAAGTAACGTTTCGTATGAGATAGGTCAGGTCTGTCAGGTTTTGTTTCCAGCTATGAAATAATTCTGTTGTCTGACTTTGCATTTTTGTTGCATCCTTCCCTTCTCCAATGTCTCCCCATATATGCCAGACAGGCATTATAATACTCCTTCTTCACACAGCACAAGAGCTCCAGTTCCACAGCACTTGATATCTTCGACAAAACTGCTGCTTGCTGTTCAACATGTGCTGCCTTGCAAGACCAAGTCCTGCAAAGGCCTGGGAGGAAAGGCAACACAAGATGATATTATGATTGGTTTGATGGCAAGGTGATCTAGCTGTGGGAATTGTTCCTTCCCCCTTTCTCAAGGATAACATACCTTCTTCCCATTGTTTCTGATCAGAAGGTTTTAAGCCAGCTCCTGCCTTTCATGCTAACAATGGAAACTCCCATCAAATATAACTTGACATTTCCTTTGCTCCACTCTTACCCCTCTCCTCTGCTATTTATTTATTCATAAACATGTCATCCTCTGTAAGGCATATTGTGAATGTGGGGATAAAGGTAAGCTCAGATCAAAGCTCTTGGGAGTTGTCCCTCCCAGCAGCTTCTCTTTAGTTCCCCTGCAAGTCTTTTTCAGATGCCTCCTTTTGCAAGGCCTGATGGTGGACAGGAGTGAAGCATTAGGAAGAGGCACAAATTAGCAGAGCAGCAAATAAAGGAAAGAGAGTGGACTGAGCCATCTGCCTAGCTGTCACAGCTTTGCTGTGGTTTCCACTTAAAGGAGTCCTTCAACACGCAACATAAATACAACATGCGAGTCTGAAGTTTGCAACACTTTGTTCTATGATTGTAAAACAGCCGTTGGACAGATTTGCATAAGTATGTCATTTTAGGCAGTAAGAGAAGGGGCTATATTGGTAAAGCAGCTCACAGTGCCAAATGCTGCTCTGAAAATGTGGGGTTTGTGTGTTAGTTTGGGAGCTGGTAGACCCAAAAGCAGTTTGACAAGTCTTAATTTGCATTCTAAGCACAGTTTCACTTGTGACTTCTAAGTGCCTGACAGCTTTACTCCCAGGGTATTGGGACTACAACAAGATGCCAATGGCTTTTGGAAATAGTAACACTTCTAGTCTTTGTTTCAGTAGTTTTCAACCTGGCCATGGATGATTTCTAACAGATCCTGTTTATGAAAACAAAGCCGTACCTGTGCCAGTTAACTCCAGTACAGTATAGAATAGTTAGGGTTGGAAAGGACCTTAAGATCATCCAGTTCCAAACCATGTCACCCAAGGCTCTGTCCAACCTGACCTTAAACACTGCCAGGGATGGAGCACTCACAACCTCCCTGGCCAACCCATTCCAGTGCCTCACCACCCTAACAGGAAAGAATTTCTTCCTTATATCCAATCTAAACCTCCCCTGTTTAAGTTTGAACCCATTACCCCTTGTCCTGTCACTACAGTCACTACTGAAGAGTCCCTCCCCAGCATCCCTATAGGCCCCCTTCAGATACTGGAAGGCTGCTAGGAGGTCTCCATGCAGCCTTCTCTTCCCCAGGCTGAACAGCCCCAACTCTCTCAGCCTGTCTTCGTATGGGAGATGCTCCAGTCCCCTGATCATCTTTGTGGCCTCCTCTGGACTTGTTCCCACAGCTCCATGTCCTTTTTATGTTGAGGACACCAGAACTGCACACAATGCTTCAGGTGCAGGATCACCTCCCTCGACCTGCTGGTCACGCTCCTTTGGATGCAGCCTAGGATACGGTTGCTTTCTGGGCTGCAAGTGCACACTGCAGCCGGCTCATGTTCATTTTCTCATCGACCACCACCCCCAAGTCCTTCTCGGCAGGGCTGCTCTCAATCTCCTCTTTGTTCAACCTGTAGCTGTGCCTGGGATTGCTTGGACCCAGGTGTAGGACCTTGCACTTGGCATGGTTGAACTTCATGAGGTTGGCATCTGCCCACCTCACGGGCATGTCAAGGTCCCTCTGGATGGCATTCCTTACCTCCAGTGTATCCACCGAACCACACAGCTTGGTGTCATCGGCAAACTTGCTGAGGGCGCACTCAATCCCACTGTCCATGGCACCAACAAAGATGTTGAACAAGACCTGTCCCAACACTGATCCCTGAGGGACACCACTCGTCACTGGCCTCCAGCCGGACACTGAGCCATTGACCACAACTTTTTGTGTGCGGCCATCCAGCCAGTTCTTTATCCACCGAGTGCCTCACCTATCAAATCGATGTCTCTCCAATTTAGAGACAAGGATGTCGTGTGGGACAGTGTCGAACGCTTTGCACAAGTCCAGGTAGATGCCATCAACTGCTCTACCCCTGTCCATCAGTTCCATAGACCCATCGCAGGAAGCCACCAAATTGGTGAGGCAGGATTTCCCCCTAGTGAAGCCATGCTGGCTGCCACCAAGCACCTTGTTGGTTTTCATGTGCCTTAGCATGCCTTCCAAGAACCATTTAGCTGCATGTGAAGTGAAAACAGCAAAAAACATTGCTTCATCTGAAAGAAACTTGTGAGAGGAGTTGTTTGCTCCTGACATATTGCTGAGCTCTGAGGGGCTGGGGAATATTAGTGAGACCAGGTCACTATAGTTTGGTCTCTCAGCATCCACTGTGAAGCTGCTCCCTACACATCATCTGATGCTTGGCCTAACTTTGTTGTAGATGTCTGAAACAATAGGGGCTTCCTTGTTTTCCTTAGGAGACTCTTCACAAGATTACCACTTGTAAATGACAAGAAGTTTCTCCTCAAGTTTGAACAGGCTTAGTTCTCTTCTTTTTCTGACCCATTACGCCTTTCTAGACCCCTAGGCATCTTGCTAAATAATTCCTCTCTTCCCTCAGTGCTTTCAGCTTTCAAAGAGGTATAGCTTGTCAACATGTCCCTTTTAAGTCTTCTCTTAGTCAAGTTATACATATTTAATGTTTTTAAGCTTTCTTTAGATGCTGATCCCTTTCCAGCCCTTGATGGATTTTGCTGTTGCTTGCCTCTGAATTCCCTCCAATTCCCCATATCGTTCTGGTACCAAGGTGCCTTGGATTGACTGCACCAGTCCAGGTGCGCTCAGTGTTTGGTGGCAGTTGTTTTTTGGTGGAATTGAAAAAGGGAAGCAGCAGAATCTCTCAAAGCAAATCAGCTTCGTGGTCTCCTCTCAGAGCATTATTTTGCGATGGTATTTCGGGACTGGCTTTAGATATGGAAATGAGAATGTGTGTCTTGCTCAGGAGCTGTTCTCTGCTTTCAAGTGGAAGAGAGATGGAAAAGGGGAAGAGGGGTTAAGCTCCTCAAAGGCTTTGTCTCCGTTAGGCTTTTTATTTCCTATTTCCCACCGTTGCTTGCATGGGTACAGCTCAATCCACAGTGGCACCGATGACAGCTCTGGCACAGGCAAGGAAGCCAACGTGTTTCGCTAAACATTGTCTCCACAATCTCTACAAGCCCTGACTCCACCAGCCGCGCTGCAGCAGCGGGAGCTGGGGAAGGGAAAGGTCAGCAGTAAATAATAACTAGAGTGTTTGCACATCAAGGAGGTGTCCTGCGTTGAAATGCAGCAGCAGGGAGTGAGCAGGCAGGATGGGCTTGCTTTCTCATTTGTCCCAAAATGCCACCCTTCTACTGCTAGAAGCCCAAGGGAAAAGCCTGGAAGAGAAGATGATAACTTACTGAGCCACCTCTGATACTCTCATGAGGTCAGAAAAGAAGGGAAATGGAAGTCTTTATTTTCACTGTTGTTGCTCCCATTCCTACTCTGATTTGCTTCTCCAAAGAGTTCCTTGGTGCGGGTCTTTCTCTCCCACCACCCCCAGGACAAAGTTCTAATGATTCAGATGTGCTATTCTGTTTTCCCTTTTGGGGAAGTATGGATGAAATGGACATTAGGGTCCACAAAATAGAAAACGTATTCCTGTGTTGCAGCGTGCTTCTCAGCTATTAAAGGAACTATTTCATATAGTACAAAACACAGGAGACACCTGCTAGTTTCACATAACACTTTAATCTGATATTCTTTCATTTGTGTGCCAATTAATGGTTAACTGACAAAATTTTTATCCAGAAAGTATCATCAGGATGAGGATGTTAATGAGTTTGAAACAAAGGAAAAAGGGACAGAGGTTTGAGAAATGCCTGGGGGATAAGAAAGGCAGAGTACAACCTTACAAGGCGGAATTCAAGCTGTCATTCAGAGAGGAAGCCAGATTACACAAAGAGTAGATTTAGATTCGATGTGAGGAAGACGTTCTTTACTGGTGAGGCACTGGAAGAAGTTGTCAGGAGAGGTTGTGGCTGCCCCAATCCTGGCAGTGTTCAAGGCTGGGTTGGACAGGGCTTGGAGCAACCTGGTCTAGCAGAAGGTGCCCCTGACTGTGGCAGAGGGGTTGGAACTGGGATGGTCTTTAATGCCCCTGCCAACCCAAACTGCTCTGTGATTTTGTGATTTGCTTGGGGCTGGATTAATAGACTTTCATGGCTGGGAGGGATCATGAAATTATGTAGCTGGTGATTTATATTGTCCTTTCAGGAGGTGTTCCACCATCCTTTGAAACATCTGTCACTAATCATGGGAGGGTGGTTACTGGACTGTGTGGCCCAGTGCTCTGACCTTGTAATACCATTCACTGCTGCTACCAGTCCCATTTCTTTCCCCAAACATTCAGGTGTGGATATTTGGTCCTCTCCATGGAGAGGTGCTGCCACTGCAGGCCTCTTGGTCACTGCCAATACCTTGATCACTACCTCAGCAAGCATTAAGGCTGGTGACCAACATCAGTCCTTGACAAGCCTTCAGTCCTAATGTGTTTGGGTGCATTTTTCCAATGTCAGAAACCTCCCCAGAGGTGGTACCTGTCTTTGGGCCACATGGCCGTCAGCTCTTCCTCACCCGCTGAAGGCTTCTGCAGTCCTGTTGACATGCCTCTCGTTTGCAGCAGCCCCAAGAGCACACGCTGATGCTGTCACACTGCTGCATGGGTTGGCATGTATGGCACCTTGCTTTTTGGAATTGGGCCATGGCACCACAGCATCGATCACAGGGACTGTTTTTCAGGCTTACATGTGCCTCTCCATATGTGATTGTGAGTGGGATAGCTGGGGAACCTCCCTCTCATCTCTCCACTTGCAATATACATGAGGTGGTGCCCCAAAGTGCCAGCTGTAGTTATTTTGGTCTTAAGTTCTGTAGTTCCCTTCCCCGAGCAAGCCACTGGAATCCACAAGCTGCTTTCAGTGCCAAGTCTATCTTCAGCTGCAATGAGCTGATTTGCAAATCTCTCCCTTACTCTGTGACAGCTTCTGGTGACACCTCCTGCATTTTTAGCTTGTGACTGGGGTGGAAGGAAGGACCTGAGAGCACACAAAACACTTTGAAGCTCCCTCTCGTGTTTGCGCTGGCCCTCTTATGCACCCACTCTCTCCTCACCTGCCCTCACTCTGGTTCTATCTCGTTGCCCCACTCTTTCAGAGCTGCCCTTTGCATTACTGATCTGTGGCATTATCTCATTCTCCAGTAGTTGTCTTGA
Organism: Agapornis roseicollis; assembly: GCA_002631895.1. NCBI lineage: Eukaryota > Metazoa > Chordata > Aves > Psittaciformes > Psittacidae > Agapornis > Agapornis roseicollis. The sequence goes on along the minus strand of NDXB01003731.1, from coordinate 20,157 downwards.
TGTTTCTCGGCAGCTTTTGCCTCTCCCCCTCCTTCTTCCTCTCACTGCCTTGCCACCCCATGATGTAGCACTGCCTTTCTCCATCTGCCCGATTGTCTCTCCGCTTTTTATCTGGGTGCTGGAGCTCCAGGTGCTGTCATTCTCCACGACAGCACAGAACGTTTCACATTGCCTCTGCGGCTGGATAATTACCAGATACAGAGGCACGTGGACTTCCCAGCCAAACCCGCCCTCTCCTCCTGCCAGAGGAGGAGATAGCATCTCTCAAACACACTTCTTCTTAGAGAAATCCAAGGGAAAAGTTGGGAAGTAGCTTTCCTGAAGTTACCTCGTGGTGACCACATCAAAGCTACCTGTGGGGTACTGGAGGTTCAGGTAGAAGAAAGGTGATTTGCAGTACTGAAGTTTGTGAAGGAAAATAAAGGGAATGATAGTCTCTATGGGTGCCTTATTAGTACTCCCATTCTCATTCTTGGTGTGTCCCTCAACCAGAAAAAGTCCTAATGGTGCAGAGACTCATCAGTAGCTGTTTGATTTCAGGTCCTTTTACAACTTCGGCATAAAAGCCAATATTCAGTTCACATAAGTGACTAATTATCATTGTCTTTCAGTGAATTTCAGTTCCTAAGTGACTGCAGGTACTTTTTAAATGTCAGCCCATGTCTTAGCGATGGCAAAAACAGAGTCTTTAGTGTAAGTGCAATGCAACCAAAGGGCAGATCATCTGGCAGTGTTCCCCACTGCCATTCTGTATCATCTCTGCTATTCCCTGGTTTCCCCTTTTGATGCTACAGGAGCCCCATTGATGCTACAGGGAGCTGTAGGCAGCAGAGTGAGGCATCTGTTCCTGGTTGGACATTTCACTAAGGCTATGTGATCACAGCTGATGAGCATCGCCTCATCATGCTGGATCAAGATCAGGGCCAGGTTTCTGGCTGGACTGAAAAGGGACACTGAGGAGTTCTCAGCTAACCCAAAAGGGAAAGAGGGGGTTCAGGGTCTCCTCAGCAGTCTCAATCTCCTGACTGATCTCAGTGCAAGACCCTGATGCAAGCTGTCAGAACACTTGGCACTTGCACAAGCATCAGCCAAAGAGCAGTTCAGCCTCCCTGCACACACGTGGGGAGCAAGTCTCCTCTGGCAGGAGTCCTGTAGCTGAGACAGTCACTCCAGATATGTGCCTGGAGTGGGCAAAGAGCCATTAAGGGTTTCCTGGCTATGCTGTAAGAAAACAGAGGGTTTTTCCTAGGTCTGGTGGGATATAGTCTGAGGCTTTTCCTGTCTTTTTAAGCTTTAAACTCTGCTGGGATCTGGCTGGGATGGAGTTAACTTTGCTCATAGCAACTCATACTGGTATTTTTAAGAAGGTACCTCTGCTGGAATGGACATGAACTGAAGTTGTCGATGCAGGTATTCTGACCCCCAGCAGATGGAAAGAGCAATAAATCATATGGAGGGGGGTTGGAACTAGATGATCTTAAGGTCCTTTCCAACCCTAACTATTTCATGATTCTATGATCATGCCAGCAGAAGTTCTCTTTTTCTGATATAGTTACATCCACCCCTGTTATATAGTTACATCTCCCTGTAGGGGAGTACCAGCATTGCAATTACGATAATTGCTCTATTTCTGGGTTTTTGTTTTTGGTTTTTTTTTTTTTTCTCTACAAACCTATACTCTTAAATAGTCATTTTAACAGAAATACAACCCTTTTAAGGCCAGCTGTGTGTTTGCTAGTGAGCGTGCATGCAGCCAGCTGTCTTTTTAGGTTGCCTTTTTTTCTGTGTGTTTCCTTGGGTTTCATCTTCCATGTGTATCACAGGGACTGAGAGACGAGGATGCTCACAGCAGATGAGCAGTTCTGCACTGATAGTCATATTCACCAGTTGCCATTCTTTTTGCTTTCATTAAAAAGAGGTGATGGGAGTTAGAGTGAGATAGGAACATTTCTGTACAAAGCAATGGGGAATCCTCTTCTAGATAGCTGGGTATGAATTCTGGTCACAAAAGAGGAATTCACACTGGAACAGGTGCTGAGAAGGGCTACAGGGATGTTTAGAACAATGAAGAGTCTATCACACAAGAAGAAACTAGGAGAGTTTGGTTTGTAAAGGCCAGCAAGATGAGGGCTGAGAGGGAATATGATTGCTCTCTGTGAACACACTGGAAGATAAACACTGGGGAGAGACGAGAGTGTTTAAGCTAAAGGATGGTGCTGGTATGAGAGGGAATGGATATAAACCAGCCATGAGTAACTCTAGACTTAGGTTTCTAATCAGCAGAGCAGGAAGACTTTGAACAGCCTTCCATATGAAGCAAAGGAAGGTATCCACGCCAAACACACTAGGCTTAATTAGGAATGGCCCCGGATCGTCACCTGAGTGCAAACACACCTGCCAACAGGTATAGTGACCAAGGTCACAGCATCATATGGCTGAAAGAAAGCATGGACAGTTTCCCCCTCCTTCCATTTTCCAGTGCAGGACTGGCTTTAAGCAGTAGTTTCTAAATCCCTCTGAGGGCCTGTGTTATCATGCTGGCAGTAATGGCTTGGGAGCTATTTGTGCCACATTTTGGAAATCCATCTGGCTTTGGCACAGCATTCACTCTCAAACAGTGACCATGCTGTGGGCTGTGGTGCATCAGGAGAGGAGCAGCAGCTGGACTAGGCTGGGGAAAGAGAGAAGCAGTGGCAACAGGGAGAAGAAAGAGGAGTTTGAGCAATACCTCACACCTGCATGCATTCAAATTTGGTAAAATGAGGCTTTTGGTGCTTGACAGAAAGGAGGTTTCAGATGCTCAGTTGATGCAGTATCCCACTGCCATCCACTTAAAGGGCCTTTGCAGAGATGAAGGTATTTTCAGCTATGACTGTCTTCTGTAACATCTCCTGCTGAGGGGAGCCTGATCCTGAGCAGTGGGAACCAACAGCTCCTACATCAGTCCTCCAGACTGTGCGCTCCTATGTGCTCTGGTGGGGACTGTACCCCAGGGACAGGGAGCTGGCTTCTGCAGCAGCAGCGCTGCATTGCTCTTGATGTACTGGCAGGGTCCAGCACTGCAGTGTCATTGCTGGGTCTGGCTGGACTCGTCCCCTGAGTACCCTGGCTCAGTGGGTCAGGGCTGGCATGCCCATGGTCTGTCTCTAGACCTTTCTGCCCATGTCCGTGCTGGGGCACAGCTGTAGGGCTGGGGTCTTACTGTCCCCGCAGGTTGACCATTGCTGTGTTCAAGTCCTTGCTTGCCATGCAGGGAAGGGTTGAAGAGCATGAGAAGGCAAAACCAAACAGCATGAGCGTGATTTGCTCTTGGGCTTTCCTCACAAGGCTGCTGTTACTGCGCTTAACCACCACATTAGCTTTCCAGGATCATACTTCGCAACACAACAGAGAATTTGTCTTGCACATTCAGAGCTGGCAGCCGGGAGCTGATGCTGCTTTGTGCTGAACAAGCCATGTTTGATCCCTCTCTCTTTTCCCTCTTGCCACTTTGCTGCTGGGGGTAGAGGGCGGCAGGGGAAGTTGTTAGCTGGATCCTGTGACTGTGTGAAGTGAGAAGATTAGAGCAGGCTCATCACATTGCTGAGGGGAAGACAGGAGATCTGAGCCAGGGTGGGCTGTGACATCCTCTGGTGGAAAGGGGTCATTTCCCTTGGCGAGTGCAATGGGGTGGGTTTCGGGTGCTTCACCGTGTGTGCAGCACCAAGTTTGGTCCTGCTGTGCAGAGATTGTCTTACAGAAGAGCCAAAGCATTAATGGCGAAGAGATGATTAAAGAGGAGTGTGGAAATTACGACAGAGCTGTTGCCACAATGTGCTTTGGAGAAAGAGGGTAGAAAATGCAGTCCAAACCCCCACTGTTTGTTTCCCCTATCTGAGGTGAGAGCTGTAGCTTGCTGTTGAAGTACTTCATTAATCCTAGCAGGTCACTTCTTCTCACTAGTGGGGCTGTGGCAGAGAGTGGTGGGATTGGGTCTGCTCTAAACAAAAATACTTATTTGGAATGACAATAACACTTAAAAAACCCAAAACAATTATCCCAGGTTCAAGGTGACCCAATACATCATTGATAATGCTGTAAAATCCCTGCCATGTTAAAGTAATCATTTAAACAGCAACTTTACGAGAGCTTCCTTCCTGCCTCTTCATCACTTTAGGCTCTAAATATCATCCACCCCTTCCAGACACCATTAAACTTACCCTGAAAGACCCCCTTGAAGGCAATAATATACTCTCACTCTGTCTCCATAGCCTAGGGCCGTAGCTGCTGTGCTGGTTTCTCTGAGGCAGGAGAGGAAGTACACTGGTGAGCCCAAGCTCTCCGGTATCCTCCTCCTCGCCTCTTGCATCTCCCACCCTGGCAGTGGGGCTTCCAGCCCACAGAGCCTGTGCTGGGGCTTTCCAACCAAATGCCGCCTCTCAGCAGCGTGCCCATCTGTTCCCTAGAGGAAAGGGAGGTGGAAAGCTTAGGGCCGAGAGCTGCTGGAGTGACAGACACAACATCAACTGCGAGGAGTGTTACAGCAACATGCTAGGATATCAATGCACAGTGTGGTGATGCCTTGATGGGAGGAGAAGCAGGAGTCCCTGGGGCTAGGAGTCAAGCACCAAGTGAGACAGAGCAGGTGGTGAGACCTCCAGCCTTGGTGCTCATCAGGGAGCTGTGGATGGCTGAGCCTCCCTCTCTTTTTCTTCTCTTGCTTTCCCACCTATCAATAGGAATAAAGCCAAATGCTTTCAAGAAGAGGGAAAAAATACATCTTCCTTGCCCAGATGGAGTTTATCTCTGAGTCTATGAAGGCAGGCTTGCACGAGTGCTGCTTTGCCCCAGCGCTGCTTGTTAGAGAGTGTTGTGGTTTAACCCCGGCTGCAACTACGTACCACTCACTCACATTCCCCCTGCAGCAGGATGGGGAGGAGAACCAGGAAAAAGGTAAAGCCTGTGGATTGAGATAAGAACAGTTTAATAATTAAAATAAGGTATAATACTAATACTATTAATACTAATGATACCATTAATATTAATAATGAAAAGGGAAACAACAAAAAGAGAGTAAGGGAAAGGAAAAAAACCCAGCAAACACAAGTGATGCACAATACAATTGCTGACTGATGCCCATTTGAAGTGATGGTTCCTGTTAAAAGTCGAGAAGTGTTCTCCTGCAGCAGAAGTATCACCCCCTCCTCTTCTCTCCCTCCTGCAGCACAGCTCAGCCCCATCATCTGCATTTGCAAGTGGAGAAACTGAGGCTGGGGTAGGCATGTGAAGGGAGCCTATAGGGATGCTGGGGAGGGACTCTTCATTAGGGACTGTAGTGACAGGACAAGGGGGAACGGGTTCAAACTTAAACAGGAGAGGTTTAGGTTGGATATAAGGAAGAAATTCTTTCCTGTGAGGGTGGTGAGGCACTGGAATGGGTTGGCCAGGGAAGTTGTGAGTGCTCCATCCGTGGAAGTATCCCAAACCAGGTTAGACGAAGCCTTGGGTGCCGTGGTTTAGTGTGAGGTGTCCCTGCTTATGGCAGGGGGGTTGGAACAAGATGATCTTAAGGTCCTTTCCAACCCTAACTATTCTATGATTCTATGATGGCCCAGGTTCCTTTCTCCACCTCCAGTTTGGAACCATCCTGTCCTGGCTGGTTGTCCTGTGGTTGTTGGCTACTGTGGGAGAACTGGAAACCCATCTGTAACAGCTAAATATGGTGCCATCACTAAAAATCCCCAGGTGCCAAGGAGGGCTAAGGGGGCAGGGCAGCAAGGTTTTTGTGTCCTTCTGTGGTTTGAATTGGTGCTAAGATCAATAATTATCAAGTCCCTGCAGTGATCGTGCAAGTCATGACCATCACCGCTAGCTGGTCCTCTTGTCAGCTGCATCAGAGATGTCAAGAAATTTAACCTGAACCCCTAAGGAAAAGCAAAATGGATAGATCACAAATCATTTATTAGCACTCTCTGATGCTGGTGCTAATGCTTTCAATAACCCTAATGAAAAGTGTTTGACTGCCTCTGTGAACTTGATTATTGATTATTAGTGAACAATAAGAGTCATTTGATATCTTGCTGGTGCCATGCTCCTATTGCATTGCAGTTAGAATGTCAGTTAACATGCCATTTAATATTCTATTAGTATTGAATTAGCACTTATTACACTGTGAAAATCATCACCATAAATCCTTATTAAAGCGTGATCCATACAGCTGGGTGGCATCTTTGGCAGACTAAGAGGGTGTGTGTGTGCAGATAGACATACTGAGATGCATCATATGGAGAAGAGAAGGCTCAAGGGGGGACCTCATCACTCTCTACAACTACCTGAAAGGAGGATGGAGCCAGGAGGTGGGATCAGTCTCTTCTCCCCAGTAACAAGTGATGGGGCAAGAGGTAACAACTTCAAGCTGTGCCAGGGGAGGTTTATGTTGGATATTAGGGACAATTTCTTCCCCAAAGGGTGATCAGGCATTGGAACAGGCGGTCCAAGGCAGTGATTCCACCATCCCTGGAAGTGTCCACAAACCATGTACATGAAGCCCTTAGGGACATGGTTTAGTGGTGAACTTGGCAGTCCAGGGGTAAAGGTTGGACTTGATCTCAAAGGCCTTTTCCAGCCTTCTATGATTCTATGATCATCCACATGGATTCATGTTTGGAGCATGCCAGGACTTGGAGTTTCCACGTTTGTATGTTGATTTTCCCTGACAGCTTGAGAGGAACAGGTATGCTGAACAGAGCAGCTTGAATCCGTTTCACTTACCCTTCCCATTTTCCTTGCAAGGTTTTCTGACTGTAGCTATCAACCATCTTCATAGGGCTGACCTCAGCAGGTGTAGGACAGGTCTTGACATGTTTTCTCTTCAGCAAAGAGGAAGGAAGATCCCTAGATGAGTGTCCCATCAGGAGAGATAGGAAAAGGCTTTGCTCCAGCTGCACCACTGAGCTGTTCCTGACATCGCAGGGTCATCTTCGCTCCCTTCAAGCAGAGCTTTTACTGACTAGGTGCAAGGGAGATCCACAGTGTTTTGCACTGTATCACGTAGCACTGCAGTGTAGGTCTGGAAAGCATCCTGTCAGGGCTGGTGCAATGCATTGGTGTGCTGGGGGATTTTCAGAGATGACTCAGAAACTGTAGCTGTTAATCTGCTTAGCTGCTCATGGCCACCCCCTTGGAGCTTTCACAATCCAGAAAGGGGCTCTGAACACCTTTGGAAAAGACTTAACCCCCAGTTCTGACTCTACTCCAAAATGTGTGTGCAAGAAGACTGGTGACTCTAAGGCAGCTGGCTCTGGAGACACTCTGGGTGTCCTTATAGGGCCCCTGCTCCCAGGTCTGGGGTTCAGTGTTCTCCCTGGGTCTTTGATTCTACCTGCTGGCACTGGTGATTACAGCCTGGGGTGTCCAACTGAACTAGGGCACTGCCATAGAATCATAGGATGTGTTGGAAAGGACCTTAAGATCATCCAGTTCCAGTCCCCTGCCATGGACGGGGACACCTCACACTAGACCAGGTTGCCCAATGCTCTGTCCAACTGTGTCACAGTGGTGCTGGTTTCTACATGTAGAAATAGTGTCCTGCCAAAGCACAGCTTTTAAAAACAACATAGATCACAGCTGAAAGCTTACCTTAGGGCAAGTGCCTGCCTGGCCAGGAACATGGGCTCTGGCCTTCCTTGGTTGGACGGTGCCAGTGCTGACTGGGGCCTTTTGGGCTACTCTATAAAGCAAATGTTTGTCATATCAGAGCTGCTTCCAGCTTGCCCGGTAGCACAACATGCCTCCCATTGATATGCACACAGCCTGGCCTTCCTCCTGCCCACAGGTAACCCCAGAAGAGCTCAGAGCACATCCATGGGCATGCTAAAGGGAAGGGATGAGAGCTGCTGGCTGTAATGGTAGGGTCATGTCACAAGGGACGGCAGCTGCAGCACAGCATGAAGGAAATGCATTCAAATAGAGGAACTTGGAAAATGTCTGACCTGTGCTAAGAGGCTGTATGAAAGTCTACTGTCAAATACTTGTCTTATCTTGAAGCAACAATCTTTATCCTCTCCCTTTGCTCTTGCAAGCACACTGCATGCATGATTAGCTGTGGGGAGAGGTGCCGGATTATTTAGATGCTGGTAGGCTGTGGACAGAGCTCCGAGAGGTGAAGGAGCATCAGCTCTGGAGGCTAAGCTTCCCTCTTTATCCACAGAGCAAACATGGTGTGTGCTGCTGCAGAGCAAACCCTCTCAGCCTGTCTGAGCCTGGCCCTGATGGTTATGGCTGCTAGGGTGAAAGAGAAATGATGGCCGCATGTCTTCTTCAGCCTTAGGCCTCTCATCAGCATCTCCTCATCTCTTCTGTGCAAGCCACCTTCTGGAGGTGGGAAGTGGTACAGAGCAGGTGCCTTGGCCCAAAATGCATTTGCCTTCGCAGCACCTTCTGATAAGGAACAAAATGCTTGTCATGCAGTTCCATCTGGGTTAGCATACCCTCTGCCTTGTAGTGGTTGGCAATCAAGGCTATGGCAGTTGCTGGTCCTGCTGCTACTCCTGCTGCCCCTTGCTATCATTCCTCCTCTCCTGTCTCAACTAGGATGTTGCCAGGACATGCTACATGTGTCCAAGGAATGGCAGTGACACCCCTGAAGCTTGTCCTTTTCACCCTGAAATCTGCAATTGCCTGCACAAGCAGGCAGATGTGTGTTGGCAAGATTCTATGTGTGTGTTAGGAGGGTGCTGTTGGAGGAGTGAATCTCCTTTTTGACAAAGCTGTTTCTTGCTATGGGGATGGAGAGGGGACATACAGTAGAGCTCCTTCCGCTTGTGCTGCTGAAACCGAGCAATGGAGTGGCTGTGCCCTTAGCTGACACAGCCCTGAACCTTTGCCCACCAGGCTGGTAGGGGTTTGGGAAATAACACTCTTATATACTTGAAGGTGAAGGAGAAGCATGAGAAGAACTCCTTCTGACCTTTCCCATTGGCAGGGTTAGAAGGGATTTAGTGACCAGGATCCCTTATAGCCTTCCAAAGTCCTTTTTGGTGCAGGTTTAGGCTACAGATCCCATGGACCAAATGTTTCTGAAACCATTCCAAAACCCACTGTGAAATACATGACCATGGGGCAGTAACGGTGAGCAGATGATGTGGTTCTCTGGCAAGGCAAGAGCGTACCGTGGAGTTTCTGAGCAAAGCAGTAAATGGAAAAGACAAAATGGAGATGATGAAGAGGTTTGCTAATCTCCCCCTCATCTTCCTCGTCCTCTGCAGGTGTTATGTAGAAGACAGAAGCTCCAAGGTGGCCTGGTTAAACCGTTCTGGCATCATTTTTGCTGGAGAGGACAAGTGGTCTCTGGACCCTCGAGTAGAGCTGGAGAAGAGAAACCCCCTGGAATACAGCCTGCGGATCCAGAAAGTGGATGTCTATGATGAGGGGTCCTATACGTGTTCAGTGCAGACACAGCATCACCCCAAGACTTCCCAGGTTTACTTGATCGTGCAAGGTAAGCAACATGCCTGAGAAGAGAAGCAAAGAGCAAAGTGTATGGAGGGATCTGTATCTATCTTAGAGAAACCCCAAAGTCAGTACCCTTTCGTGGTATAACAGAGTAAACACACTAAGGAGATTGCCAATACTGGTAAGGGCATTATGGAGTTTGTTCGTTCCATCCTGTCCAGACCAGAATACCAAATGAGTGAATTTACTCAGTTTTGGTTTGTTTTGCTTTTAATCTTCACACCATTCTGTCTATCTGCTTATTTATCTAAAATATTTATAGAGCAGCTTAGATAGACAGTTGTGTATGAATGTGTTTGATACATATTACAGATATATTCAGCTTCTACATTATCATTCAGGCAGGAGTTTGTTGTTTCTTCTGCTTTGTCTGGTAACCCCAAAGGCTGCAGATTTTTACGTCCCCCAACAAGAGTTTGAATCTCTTTGGATATAAATGCATGCATGAAGGGACTCTTGCTGGTATCACTTGGCAAGCTGGGGGCTAAGTAGCATACAGTGTTTCTCTGAAGTCTGGATGTATGGTCAGAGGTGATGCTTCACATGTGAGTTTAGTGAGACAGAAAGCTCCTGCTTAGTTTTGTTGTACAGAATCCTCCCCCAGCAGTGTGAATAGCAGCTCTCATGGCTTGGCTGAGTGTTTGCTGGAGCATGCAATGCACTCACCAGCAGTGGAGGTGTACCCTGCCTTGCTGCATAGCTAACTGGCTGTAGGTGTCTTATTGCTGGTAAAATCTGACAGCACACCATTTCCATTTACCTGCCAAGAAAAACATAGGTACAAATGAATTTTACAGCCATGCACATGTATTATTAATTCCATTTGTGCCTATTAGACATGGGCCTAAGCAGGAAAATTGAGTTCTGTGGCTTAGCTTTCACCTAAACATGTGGGTGTCCAGCTCTGAACGAGTGCCACCTTTCTGAGGATGAGAAAATACAGGTTTTGGCGCACCTAAACTGTAGGTGCCTGTAAAACAAGGTACCTATGGATAGTCTTTGTTCTAACACCTACCGTAGATTTAAGAACAAAGCCGTTACAACATCATGCTTCCTTTTAAAGCCCCAGGTCCTGTAGCCCTGTAATTAGGTGAAACTCAGAGCTTTGATTTTCCCCAAATTTAATTTAATCTGGTAAAAAAGCCAAACAAACAAACAAAAAACCAACAAAAACAAAACCAAAAACCCCAAGCAGAATATAGCTACAAACTCTTTTTCCATTTGGAAGAGTTATACTCATCATTTTAAAACCATGCTTTAAAAATAACCTGAACTAATAAAACTAATTTGTTACAGAATAGTATCTGTTAGAAAATAATCTTTTTTTCCTCTCTGACTATTATTTTCTCATATTGATTATTATTATTCTCAGATTTGGAGGTTGTCTGCCTGAAAAATAGCCTACTGCTAGTAAAAACGAAGGGAGTTTGGATATTGAATTTAAGCTTTTTAGTTGTGTTTATTCAATGTATTTTATTTACTTCTTTTTGTGTTCATACATTTAAAATCATTGGCTATGTGAAGCTCTGGGCACCCCAAACGCAAAAGTAAAGGAAGAAAAAGAAAATAGACCTCCTGAAAAGATGAAGTAACAGGGTGGTCAATGGGTGTGCCTGGTAATCTGGCAGGAGCATTCCTGGAATGATGGTCCATGATTCTCTATGAGCAAGCCCAGGGAGACCAAAGCAAGGTCAGAGGCTCCTTGCTAGCCTTGCACACATTGGTGATGTCTGGATTTGTTAGGGACAGATTCCTGCAATGGTAGCTGTTCATGCCCTGGCAGCAAAAGGGGGATTCTTGTTCTTCTCAGTTAGCACTGTCACAGGTATTTCTGCTCTCCACTGCTCTGTGCTCCTTTTACAAAGGAACTCCCTTATCTGTATAGCCACTGTGAAAACCCAGACCCTATTATCCCTAGAAACAATGGGGATAGCTATAGCAGAGACTAACAGGTAGGAAGGTACTAGAGTGATGCTGGAGCCCTTTTAATCAGAGAAGACCACTTCCATGCCCACAGTGCCAGCTGAAATAGATGGGCTTTGGTGTATCCTGAGATGACTGCAGGCTAATGGAGTTGCATTTTAGGAGCAGGTCCTTTCCTCCCTTGAGAAAATTAGCTTTCCCTGGGGTGAGTTCTGCTCAGTGAACACTGCTGGTAAGAGCTGCAGCAGCGTATCTCAGAAAGGGGGTCATCACCTCTCTAATGTTTGTGCCCATGTCCTTTTATAGTTTCAAGGCAAGAGTCAATCCCACCTTGTCAGCCAGCACCCATCTCTGCATAGACAGCTTACTCAGTCTGCTCCTTTCCTCTCTTAAGTATGTATGTCTACTCTCAGCTGAAGCATATTGCAGAGGTCTAGAAGAGGGGTAGTGAAGCAACAGCAAAAAAGTCTTCTTAAGTCTTTCCTCCTTTTTAAACTTAAAGCCAACTCCACTGGTAGAAGTAGGCATCCTGTGGCCATCTCTTCTGTCTTTCTGACCCACTGCTTGCATTGTAGAGTGGATTGGAAGCATCTGTCTCTGCCCAGCTCAGTTGCTACCAGATGCTTGTATTTTGCTCTCTGCACTGGGGTGAATGCATGGAGAAGCTGCTTTCAATCACCACCTCACTCAAAAAGCATTTTGTGCTGTTTCAGTTGGGGTGTAATGGCTATTAGTGAATCTTTCTGTTTGCTACCCCGGATATTTCTGTTGGTATCTGATCAGAGTAGCAAAGAGCTGGAAGGACCCATAAGAGGTAGTCTGGCCCTTCTCTGTGTAGTCAGACAAGATCAGCTATACAGCAGCTGCCCCTAACATGTATTCTTTGAAGACACCCTGTGCCTGCACAACCAGTGCATGGCCATTATTATATTTTCTTTGACTTGGAAAGCTTTTATGATCCAAATTGATTTTGCTGCCAATTATTTCTGGTCCTTCAAAGACACGTGGTGGTAATTTCTCCTTTTACTCCAAACTACCTTTTATCTGCTAGAAGCCCATTAATCTTTGTGTTGCAGACCTCTCTAGTCCATCTTAACAGCCTCATTGCTTCTCACAGGTCATATTTTCCAACCCTTATGTCATGTGTATTTCACTAATGTCTGGTTTGTCTACGTGTTTCCTTAGGTGTACTGTCCAAACCAAAGCAAGAGTTCCAGTTTAGGATTAAGTTGTGCAGATAAAAGTACCAGGCATATTTTGTGTATCATACTTTGCTTGCCTAACCCCACAATGAGATGAGATTTACCCTTTTTTTTATGAGTGTCTCATTGCTTTTGCTTATTCATTCTCTCTGCTGTTTTCTAAGCCTCTCTTACTGGTCTGCAGCACAGTCTGTAGCTCATTCCCCGCTCCTGTATTTAGGCATTAGTTGTTCCCCCCCCACTTCCTGAGCATAGCACTTCGTGTTCACTGTACTTGGATGCCATCTGGTTGGTTTCTCCATGGAGACCATAGGAGATCCTGGTCTCCAAAGAACTTGCACATGCCCCCACCTTGGTGTCATCAACAAAAGTCAGGTGCCTTCTTTCCATTCCATTATGAAAGTGTTAATTAAGTATTGAAGAGATCAGGGCACAGTGGACTGTGGTAGCAACCCACTAAAACCTCCATCCCTGGTGGATAGCAGTCTGGTGATTAGAGCTGTTTGAAGTATCCTGATGGTGGTTTAACATCCTCCATATTCTGTTAGCTTGTTCAAGAGACTGTTGGACCTTCTGAAGTCAAAATATGTCGTATCATCGTGCATACTGCTCCTGCATTATCTTTTATGTCAGATAGCCTACAAAAAAAAAGGGAATGAGGCTGGGATGCCATCATATGTGCTTACCAAAAGTACATGGATAATTATTTTCTTTTACTGTATTATTATCCTTATAAATGGGATGTTTAATTGCTCATTCCAGTATGTTGAGAATCAGTTGTAACCAGGATGTGGTGGCTGCTCCTTTCCCAGCATTACCTTGGGTTATTCTTTTAGAGCTATACCTTCAAGCCCTTCTCAGGTATTAAATATCAGTGGAGAAGTCATAGGATCACAGAATGATTGGGGTTGAAAAGGACCTTAAGATCATCTAGTTCCAACCCCCTTATTTGTCTCATCAGGGTCACAGGCACAAAAAGCACAGTGATTTTAGCAAGCGTTGGGTTTAAAAGGTTTCTGCAATAAAGTCTTAGGCCTGTCTAAGTCAGGCTAAAGGAATGACTCTTTCAACTAGGAGCAAGCAGGTGGTTGCTGTATTTGCAGGCCAGAGCCATTACAGCAAGGCAGCATTGTGAATGGAAATGATTGGGAACTTTTCAGTGAAACTAAAGCATTTCACTGGTTTGGGCTTTGATTAAAATTTAATAGGGAAGGTTTTACAGGTCTGGGGTGCTTTTTCTAGTCAAAATCGGGAAGAGAAAGAGCTACAGCATTGCTACTGCCTATCTAAAAAGATAGAGCATTCAGCTGAGGTATGAAGAACTCAGGTTTGCGTTTGTGCTCAGACCCTGGGAATCCTGCAGGCTCGCTAACATTTCTTGTGATTACCAGTTATTGGCTGTTCAAAGATGTGGGATCTTCCTTGCTTTAATGTTTATTTCATGACAAGAAACAAAAATCAAAAGGGCTTTGTGATTTTGGCAAAATGAAATCAAATTTGGAACCGTCAGCAGCAACTTTTCACAAAGAGGAATTCTTGTTTACTGCCCAGCCCTAATCACAAACTCCAAGTCGAATGTATAGCAGCTAAAGGCCAAATCCTACAGTTTTCTTTCAAACTGATAGGCATTCGTGCATGAAAAGAACCACAGGGTGTTGCCTTTCCCCATTATGAATTGCCTTTGTAGAGCTCCTTGCTTGCAAAGGCTCAGACTGACCATGCATTGTTTCAAAGTGGTATAAAGATGTATTTGTTGTTGCTGGGATTTAACCATAGAAGATTTATTATTAACTCTATGTGGTAGATTAGCTGTGCCCCCTCTCAGTCCCCTCCCCTGAAATTAAAGGACTTTGTGCTGGTGACTGGTAAGGCATTGCAAAGAGAAGTTGTTTACCCAGGAAGGCAGCTGAAGCCAGCCTGGCTTCCCCTGTGTAATCACTGCTCTGCCAGTGAGCCCCTTATAAGAGCTGGGTCTAGGGCTGGGGAAGGAAGGGATTTGCCACAATCCACTCAGCTCTTTGGCCTCATTGCCGAAGACAGAGATGGGGAAAGATTATGACTGTGGAAAGGCTTTCTGGGCAGAACTGCAGCAAGGAACACGAGCGTGTTTCATAGGAGCATGAAGTCACATATCAGGTGGAGGTAACTTCTGCTGGTCACCAGCCTGTGGCCCAAGCCAATGAACCAGAGTGGGGTTCATCCAACCAGATGTGGGTGTTGCCACTGGAGTGGGTCACCTTGCACTCCTTTTGTCGTTAGTGAGGAGAAGCAGGCTGTTCTAACACACAACCCAGCTCATGCTGGAGCACTAATTCAGAACTCATCAGACACAATGTCAGTGTCCCTCCACTGGCTGTAATGGGAAGCCCAAGGTAGCAGTCCATATGCTGCCATGCATGGTATCATAGAATAGTTAGGGTTGGAAAGGACCTTAAGATCATCCAGTTCCAACCGGACACCTCACACTAAACCATGCCACCCAAGGCTTCATCCAATCTGGCCTTGAACACTACCAGGGATGGAGCACTCACAACCTCCCTGGCCAGCCCATTCCAGTGCCTCACCACCCTCACAGTAAAGAATTTCTTCCTTATATCCAATCTAAACCTCTCCTGTTTAAGTTTGAACCCATTACCCCTTGTCCTGTCACTACAGTCCCTAATGAAGAGTCTCTCCTCAGCATCCCTATAGGCCCCCTTCAGATACTGGAAGGCTGCTATGAGGTCTCCATGCAGCCTTCTCTTTAGTCTTTCCAGACCCCTTTCTGTCAATCTACACTGGAGTTCATTCCCTACCAGAATACAGGGTTGGGGGCTGTTAGTGCTTGTAGCTGGTTGCTGGGACACCAGAGATGGGCTGATAATGAGCTCAGCAGCCTGTGGTGTGGGCCATTCTTCACCTAGCATTCCTGGCCTTCCACCTCTTCAGCCAGCACTGCAAGCAGAGTGGTTTGAAGAGAGCTGAAGCTGTTTTTCCTTTGCTGAGCCGGATAGATGTGGGAGNCTGTTAGTGCTTGTAGCTGGTTGCTGGGACACCAGAGATGGGCTGATAATGAGCTCAGCAGCGCTGTGGTGTGGGCCATTCTTCACCTAGCATTCCTGGCCTTCCACCTCTTCAGCCAGCACTGCAAGCAGAGTGGTTTGAAGAGAGCTGAAGCTGTTTTTCCTTTGCTGAGCCGGATAATAAGGATGTGGGAGTTAGGTGCTGTTTGTTTCCCTGCTTTGTCAGCGCAGAGCCCAGAACTTGAAGGAATCTTTCTGAGTGCTAACACTGTAGTGCTTTCAATTCCATGGAGTCTGCAGTAGGTAAGACCAAGCACAGACCTCTTTGTCTTTTTCAGGACATAGCCCCAGTGGGAAAATGACACTGAACTTGGCATGCTGTTGCAAAGAATAATGAGATAACATGGGAGTATGAATTTGCTTGGAGGAAGAAAAGAAATCATTTTACTGGGAGCGGTGAGGGAGAAGAAGAAAAGATTGGAAGGAGGAGGAGATAAATTCAGATTACTATGGGGACTGGGAGAAACAGGACCAGCGTGCTCAGAAGGAAGTGACAGCAGATCAGTTCGATGGAGAAAATAAGCTGAGAGAGCAGGGAATCATCCTGGGGAACTGAAGCAGGGTAGATCTTGCTACCCCCCTTCTGCTGTTACCACAGACCGTGGTTTCCTACCAGCAGGATAATTCCAGGATTTCCAGCACACAGTGGTATTGGTGGCAGTCTTTCTAGGTTTTCTGAGCTGGTTTGTTTTGCCCAAAGTCATAAATTGCAGGAAACTACACCTGGTGTTTCCAAGGAACTTCCTGACACTCCCCATCTAGTATTTTTATGGCCTCCCCATAGTGTCCTCATGCCTCTTCTGTTTTCCTGTCTTCAGGCATGGCTGGGATATTACTATGCAGCATAGGGTTTGGCTCTGTTACATAGGTTGGATCTCAGCACTTAGTGCATAAATCAAGAGGTTTTTCTGGAAATATTTTGGTGCTTGCATTGCAGGTGCAAGGCAGGAGACAAAAACAGAATACTTCAAAAAATGCTTACTCATTTTGGAGAAAGAAGTAGCACATAAAATACACAGAATGCTTTTCTATGGCTAGGAGGAAGGATCGTGATTTGATAACCCAACTCCATAGTGATATAAATCAGCTTAGCTCGAGTGTCTCTTTAGAGTGGCATCAGCTGATTTTATGTGATCCAGATTCAGGCCAAATCTGCAAAAGGATTTGCCTTATTATTTCTCACTGTGATTGTCTCAGTTGACTGTCCCAGGTCTGAGCCTGGACTGTAAGACGGTGAAGTGAGGACAATATACTGCTCTCAGCTCCAAACACATCAAGAGCCTAGTCCCACCACCAAGTCTGCTGACCCTGGAGAGAGTGCAAATAGCCATTTGTTATAAAGCCAAGTGCATTCCTGCTTGCACTGCTGAAAAAGCAGTGGCCATGGCAGCACAACAGAATTGTCTTGACCTGTTTCAAGCCTTGAGATTTGACGCAATTTGCCTACAACAGGGTATAGCCCCTTGGACATCTTAAGTCATTGGTTCTCATTGCTTGCTCTCTCCTTAGAACCATAGAAAGCTTTGGGTTGGAAAGGACCTTAAGATCATCCAGTTCCAACTGCCTGCCATGGGCAGGGTCACCTCACACTAGACCATGCCACCCAAGGCTCTGTCCAACCTGGCCTTGAGCACTGCCAGGGATGCAGCATTTACCACTTTTCTGGGCAGTCTGTGCCAGGGCCTCACCACCCTCACTGTAAAGTACTTCTTCCTTATATCTGACCTGAACTCCCCCTGTTTCGGTTTGAACCCATCACCCCTTGTCCTATAGTTACAATCCCTGATGAAGAGTCCCTTTCCAGCATCCTTGTAGGCCCCTTTCAGATACCAGTGTCTTGTAAGTCAGGAACAATTTTTTGCTACCACCTCTTGAGATCACTTTGCAGAAAAGAAGTACTAGGATATACAGGAATAATGATCTTACTCATTGTCCATAGCAAGCCTTTAGCTGCTGAGTAGCTTGAAAATGAGAAAAGATGTGTTGGTTTGGGTTTTTTTTTAATCTTATCTGAAGCTTTGGATTTCTAACCCAAAATAATGAGAAAAGATTTATAGCTGGTCTCCACTAGAAACTTTAGGATCAGCTTGTCTTTTTCTTCACAGTACGGATGAAAGCTGAGGTTAATCATGCTCCACATTTCTCTGTCTCAGATCAACCTTTTCTCTATCTTTACTGTCCATTTTATTTTCTTCTTTTCATTTAAAAGAAATACTGCCAGGCCGAGGTTAGTCAGGTTTGCAGTTTGCGTGCTCAAGCTTTTGTTATACCCAGACCTTAGAGATATTGGGGGTAGCTTGGCTTCCTAAGGAAACAAAGTGTGTATGGGTTTATTTGTATGGTTATGATGTTTGGCTGCCCTTCTGCTTGGCACTGCTTTGCTCAGTTCACTCCAGTACCCCTCATACCTGCCATGACCTTGCCCCAGTAAGAGCTCCTGTCCCTCATATGGAACTAGTGAACCCCAGTCTCCTCATGCAGCCCTTTCTAATGGGATGTCTAAAAGGCTTTATGGTTGCAGGTTGGTTTGGAGCCACATGCATGCCAGCTAGTGGGTTTCTCCTTGACTAAAACTGATGTAGAGCTTGCAAGGTTTTCTAAGGTACCTGGGACACGTAGCTGCAGTAAACCAAGCCTTACTAATTCCAGGATCCATGGAACAGTATGTTCCTTTTGTGTGTTTTTTCTTATTTCACTGGTGCCAGTGGAGTCAATACTGCAAATCTGCCATGCTCAAAACTCCATATGGGATGAAATTCCAGATTCCTGGGGTTCATCAGCTCATGTTCTGTGGTTTTGGCTGCTGTGTTACTGTCTACATTTATCGTAGCTGTGTGTTAATGGATGAGAACCTGGATCAAAATCTTGATTCCACTGAAATTAAAGGGAATTTTGCTTCATTGGAGCCAAGATTTCAACTGAAATTGGAATTGGCTAGAAACAGATTTTAAAATAAACCTAAATTGAGCCAGCAGCTCAAAAACAACATCAAGACTTGTAGAAAGGAGCAAATTTATTTCCTACTTTAAAAGCTTTCCATTTTGCTATTTTATAGGAATTAATTACAGAAAGAAAGAAATTGGCAGGTCAGGAAATGGAAAGAGGAGATAGTATTTCTAAAATGAGACTTGTCTTTTTACAACTGAGTTGAGGATTTGAAGAGTGGAGAAAGGCAGGGAGGCATGGGCTCTGTGCTGTGCATCCTTGTGTCTGCATGGTGCATATTGACCCCTGCAGAACCGTGTGTCCCTAAGATTTGTCTCTATCCAGTTGCTGGCCCTCATCACTCCTGAATGGACCCGTAGTCTGTCTTTCTGGTGTATATGCATGCTATGCCTTATAGGCTGAGCCTCCAGCTGCTTTCCACAAAAAACAACAAATGATAAATTGCATTAAGTAATAGGTTTTCAGGGTTTGGATTTTGATGGCTTTTTCAGAGCTCCAGCTCTTCTTTTTATCTTTAGAAACACTGAAATTGCTATCCCAGTAGCAGCTCCTTACTCACCAGAAAGTGAAGAAACAGTCGGAAAAAATAATGACTTAATATCACATTTGCTGTAGAGCTGCTGAAATGTCAGTAGTTGGTTGCTTGGGAAAGAGGGAAAAAAAAGCCCTCCAAAATAACAGAATAGCAGCTTGGTTTAATAAAGCCTGAAATGTGATAGTTAAGGGGAAAAAAATAACTTGCCAAATGTGCACACAACAAAATAGACAAAAAAGAAGCAGATACTTCAACATATGGCTTCCATTTACAGAGTATTCAAACGAGGAGCACTTTCTCAAAACCCAACCACAGCTTTGGAAAATGCCTTTTCAAAAAAAGCAAATATTAGGTTGAAAAGTGTTAATGTTCAACAGCAAAGAGGAGGAAGGTTGTTCCTGGAAAGAGACAAAGGTTGGCTAAGGGAGTGAGAGTAATGGCCGCTCTCATCAGCAGCAATGATCTCTGACAGCACAGGGTGCCAGCGGATGAACCTGTGGTAGGAGGAACCAAGTCCTCTGTGAAGAAGTCGTAATGGAGTGTGAAGGTCTGAGAATGCAGTGAAAAGGTCGGTTTGTTTTTAGGACACATTGGGAGTGCCATCTTTTGTTTGCCTGTCTTTTGCTGAAAGCCCTTTGGAGATCACCAGAAATGAGTTGTAAGCTTTCTCGGTTCTGATATCAAAAGGTTGCTGAGGCTCGGGCAATGCTACTTTTACAATTCCCTCCTTCTTCATGTGTCAGATTCCCCTTACATCCTCTACTTGATGGCATGCTCTTATACTTCTCTGGTCTTCCAGAGAATCTTCTGGGAACATAAAATCGTAGAATGGTTGGGGCTGGAAAGGACCTTAAGATTACCTATTTCCAGCCTCCTGCCATGGGCAGGGAAGCCTTACACTAGACCATGTTGCCCAAGGCTCTGCCTGGCCTAACATATCACAGAATCACAGAATCACCAGGTTGGAAGGGACCTCTAAGATCATCAAGTCCAACCC
>NDXB01003728.1:17730-38419 GCA_002631895.1 Agapornis roseicollis | reverse complement strand
AAAACCCAACACAAACAAGCACAAAAAACAAAACCAAATTTTTTTTTTTTTTTTCCTCAGAAAAAGATAACTTTTTGTTTCTGTACCTCATACCCCCATTTATTTAACTTCTTAAATTCACAGCATGTACAGGAGCACACTTCTGTACATTCCCCAGCGCTTAGTGGAGAAAAAATGGCTGGTCACAGTAGCTTAAACACATGACATTTTAAGTAAAAGTGATTCAGAAAAAGACAACTCTCTTTGCAACAAGAGACAGCAAGAAGCAGAGCTGTGATTTGTTAAATTGGGTATTGTCTCATTAAATTTCTAAGCATAATGTCAGGAAGGATTAGGAGCAGACTGACAGACTCAACTGGCTGAACAACTTTGCCATAATCACACAGAACACATTAGCTCAGCAATTAAGGATATATGTAAGCTAATTTCTGACAGACATTTGCTCTTACATGAACTTGATGTCACTGCAGTTCATTGAGTATCCCAGCCATAAAGCAAACATACCTTGCCACGTGCTAAAAAGAGAATGAAGATGTAAGATAGGGAGGATGGGAGAAACTGTTTTCTTCTATGACTTGGTGTCCTGGGTTCAGCAGGAGCAGTCATTTTTCTCCTTCTTAGTAGCTGGTGCAGTGCTGTGTTTTTTGACTTTCAGCCTGGGAACAGCACTGATAACACCGATGTTTTTAGTTACTGCTCAGTAATGTTTGGTCTGACCAAGGACTTTCCGAGTCTCATGCTCTGCCAGGGAGGAGGCGAAACTGGGAGGAAGCAGGGACAGGACACCTGCCCCAAACTAGCCAAAGAGGTATTCCATACCACAGCACATCATGCCCACTATATAAACTGGGGGCAGTTACCCAGAAGGGCGAGATCACTGCTCGGGTCAGGTTGGCGGGTGGTGAGCGGTTGTATTCTCTTCCCTTGTTATTTCCCTTATTATTATTATTGGTGATAGCAGCAGTGGTTTGTGTTATACCTTAGTTACTAAACTGTTCTCATCTCAACCCGTGGGAGTTATATGCTTTTGATTCTCCTGCCTACCCCTCCGGAAGTAGGGGAAGAAAGAAATGGGGCAGGGAGTGAGCAAGCAGCTGCATGGTTCTGACTTTACCAGCTGGGGTTAAACCACACCACTTGGTCTATGACTGACAGAAATTCTTATCAAACTCCAGCAAAATGAGATGTACCTTGAACCTTCTATCAAAATCCTAGTCTAAACCAAAGATTGAACCTTCTGTCAAAATCTTGAGTCTAAACCAAAGACTTTCTTAGGCTTCAAAATATCCTTTTTTCTATCTTCTAGGCTGTCATATCTCCCATTTGTGAAGCGTAGCAAATGGGAATAGGTCAGTACTATTACCAAGGTAATCAGAATGTGCTCAGGACGAGATTTTCCTGTGAAATATTCAGGTTGAATTCAAGGCCAGAGTAAGAATAGTGCCTTAGATATAAAGTGAACACATGCATGAAATATGAGCGAGTCATACTTAAACTATGTAATATTTCCCTGTGAATATTTAAAGCTTTGATTTTTAACTATATCTAAATGCAAAATTCCTTCATTTTCATTCTGTTTTGCCAAATTTTTGGCTGGTCTTAAGGAAATAGAAGGGGGGAAAACACAATTCAGGCAATAAGGTACCTGCTGAAACAGCAGGAGGCCTTGTGTTCCTTGGATTCTCCTTAAGCGGGGTTGAGGCAGACTGGCTGACACTGGTGCTGGTGTCCCAGAGCCTCCTGAAGCATGTCTGCACACTGAGAGCTCCTTCTCCCCTCTTTCAACCCCTGGCATTGTGCTCCCAGGGCTGTCTCTCACATGTCTTCCCTCACTCCTCCCTGCTAGGCAGCTAATTGCCCTTCCTCAAGTATGTTTTACCAGAGACATCAGCTCCACTGATGGGCCTGGGCTGTGGCTGCGTGTGGTGGGGCTGCTGTGGAACTGGGTGGAACCTGCTGTGCCTGGCACCAAACAGCCCCAGCTTCTCCTCGGAGAGTTCAGCGCCATGTATGCAGCTTTCCTGGGCCAGAGCTGTGGCGATGTCTTCATTTCTTGAGAAGAAATATATCCTGTTCACAAAGTCAGATGAGGTAAGTTTGGTTCTGTTGCCCATTTTCTGCCATAGCTCTTTAAAAATCAATACAAGTGAAATGCAAGAAAAGGCTTGTGTGGTTAAAAGCAGGTTAGAAGGATGTGAGGCCTGCAGGTGTGTTTTGAAAGACAGCCTAGCTGGGAATATTAAAGTTTGTGTTATAGTATGGGGGCCCTGGGACCTTTCCACCCCAGTGTTTCTTGTGACTTAATACTGGTTTTCATCACTTCTCACTGTCGACCATGGCTGATGTGGAGCTTTGGGGATTTTTTTATCTTTTTCTGCTGCCTGTCATTGAAGAGAATCAGGTCTGAGTACCTTAGAAACACCAGGTAAGGGCTCTAAAACTATACCAAGGGTACTATATCATAGGGCTGCACTGCATAGCGTTACAGGCAAATACATATGATAATATATAATATTATTACATTATTAATAATATAAAAATATATAATAATTGTCAAAAAAGTAGCATAGATAGTTTAATTCCAACAGCTTCTTTTTCTTGGTATGATAAATTTCTTGCACAGGAATTGTGTATAATATTAAGGAATTAAGGTTCCTGAGGCTTTTGTTCTTCAGAAAAGGACACATAAAACTCTGTGCTATCTTAGGCATATCTTTATAGTTCATTAGCTGTTGTTTTGTCTTCTGGTATGTAGCATGAGACAGATTTTGATACATGCCCCCTTCTGCCTTGAAATTGTTTGTAAATTAAATTCCTCTTTTCTTCATTCCAGAGTCAAACTTTTACCTGCAGATTTATGTTTTGGTTTAAAACTGAGTGCTTTCCTCACACTAAACATGACCAACAAAACCTAGGCAGCAGAGCGCTAAATCCACTGTGGATGGGATTCAGCATAGCTCTGGGAGGTCAGATTTCTTCAGATAATACCAATTCAGATGAGCAAAAAGTCTGTGCCAGTGTTTAACAAGCTTGAAATTCTCTGGAAATATGGAGGATGCACTGTCTCTATATTGACAACTGGTTTTTTTGGTGTGTGTTTTTTTTTGTTTGTTTTGGTTTGGTTTTTTTATTACATTTGCAAAAGAAATAAATGCAATAAAAGTTATTTTAAAGCAGTTAAATATCAGAAAATAGTTGTACCCAAATAAGTCTTCTCAGATACATTTGCAACCAGCTGGCACATTTTGCTTGATGACTACATATATGTCAATCTAAGTCCTGCACTTTTTCCCTCTGATTAGCTTCACTCTAGTGAGGGAAGGGCTTATAGCCATAACCCCAGGCTCTTGGTTTGGCTTTTCTTGTCCTGGTTGGAGGCACCTGTGTAGGAAGTGCCTACTAATCCTAATATTGGTTGAACTGGAGGAAGAGTTGAAGTAGGAACTTTGCTTGTGGAAGTAGGTATTTCAATACATTTTAATTTTCTTCAAGCATATGGTAGAAGAGGAGCAAAGAAATGCCTGGGTTTCTGTTTTGTTTTTTTTTTTTTGTTTTGTTTTTTTGTTTCTTTTTGTAGGATAACAATGTTCAGTGTTTATACTATCTGTCAGCTTTAGAGGTCAAGCATTTAAGTCTGAAAGTGTTGTTCCCTGTGGGAAAATATGCTTGGTGGTGTATGTAGGTGGAAATGATTTGTTAAGGCTGGGATGTGGTCACAGTGCTATAAATCAAAGATAACATGGTAGACCATAAGCACCTTTTTTGTAACTGTAGAGCGTACTTTTAATTTAGCACTGGTCTGTTGTGAGTAGTCAACTCAATTGTCAGTTTGGGTTTTCCCAAAGGTAATGGGAGGAAATGTGGGATTGAATGTTTCTTTCTCTATTTAGGAAAATAAACTTGTTTCTCCACAACAAATCTGTATCAGCTTTTAGGGAAATAAAACTGTATTTTCATCATGTCATTTTCAGGTTTTCAACTCGCAGCTATATTCTTCGGTGCAATAGCACCATCTTAGAATTTGGTTCATAGCTAATGTTGTATACAAATTGGGGGTCAGATGAGAACACTCTTTTTGCTTACTAGTGGAGGAACAAATTAGGCAAGCAAGATTACAACCCAGTTTTCTTTGTGATTATTCCTGGGTTTTGCTGCAACACAGGCATTCATCGTTCATATGATTTCATGACTGAAGGCTCTTCTTGGGGTGAGGTCAGTTTGCAGCAGGTTTTATCAAACTGTAGTTAATGTCAACTAAAATCAAATTTACACCTTGAAAACCAGGCAGCTGTGCAGTTGTTTTCAAATGTCTATGACTCATCTTGATTCTCTATTTAAATGCTGAAACACTTTTTCAAACAACTTCTGTAAACAAAATTCATTTTAACAGAATAGCCTTTCTTTTAATTGGTTTTAAAATAAATCTGTTTATGTGGGGGATTTTGTATGTGAAATGGCTTTTAAATAAGATATGTTTTATGGTTTTCATAAAATGTGCTTTGTTTTTACTTTTACAAGGCAAAAGATTTTATTCATCAATGGAAGAATAATGCTTGGCTGATAAAGAACAGTCTCTCATTAGAGATAGGGCTTATAATTTAATGTGCGTAGGAAGTGATAAGCAATAACTCCACTTCTCCAGTAATAATGACAGTTGTGATATACTGTGCATAAGAGAGGATTCTTCTTTTTACCCAAATCCAGAAACATAGCAAATCTTTGCTAATTTTCTATAGCTAACTCTAAATCAGCTGAGCTGTAAAACTGTACATACAAAACTTAAAGTGCTTGTCTACTTGTATTGCTTTGCCTGACAGAAACCCTTTCTGTGTTATTAATTCTAATGCAGAACAGGGGAGGGGAAAATATGATTACCACATGGTAGTGGTACAAAGAAATTCCTTCATAGAAGAGAATCATAGTCAGGGTTGCTGTTATTTTATTGCTGTTCCCAGTTATTTGACTGTTTCACAGCAGTCAAAAAATAAATACTAATCAGAAAAAAGTAATATGTTAATTAAAAAAAATTAATTCACCAATGGCCAAATCTTCTGGAAAGGGTGATAAATAGCTATTTACTCATGAGCTGAACGTTTCAGGAAATCTGGCTTTCTGAAAGAGCCAGAGACCTGAAAAGAAGGAAAAGTGAAATAACTGAAATTACTTGACAAATCTGAAAGCTCATTTGGCCAATTCATACTGGCTTTTTCATCAAGATAATTAAAGAGCTTAAAATTCCCATGAAGTTTCTGGGATGCAGAGTGATTCAGAAAGAGAAAAAGAGATGAGTTAACAAGTTCTGTTAGTGTGTGTTGCAGGTGTGTAGTACCTGTTTTCAAAACTGTGTAGAAAGCCTTACATCATACTTGGCTAGCTGAAATCCCAGGTTCCATAGTTGATAACCAAAAGGTAATTACAGCATCTTTAAAATGCTGTGACCCCAGACCTTTATTTTGTTTTGGTTTTTGGTGGTTTGTTTTTTTTTTTTTTCCTGATTTTTCTCATTTCCCTTCCCTAGATATTAATGTGTTTGGTAAAATTAGCACTGGTTCTGCTTTTTGTATAAAAAGCTCCACAATGAGATTTTTCACAAGGTCTGTCAGTAGTTCTACTGGGAAAATAAAGACACGCACAAGAAGCAGCTTTATATGGTCATACTGTGATTTTGGCATCTTCTAAAGTATTCATAGATGGTGCATATACAACTCCTTTAAAAAGGCTTTATAAATCTATTTGTACCTTTCATTCCTTCAACCTCTAGGTTTAATCAGAATTTTTGCTTTTGTACAAAAAATCACATTATTTTTGAATGAACTTTTGAGAGTATTCTTTTTCCTTTTCACCTTTGCTACTGCTTACTACTGTCTCTATTTCTTTTACTGTTGCTGGCTGTAAGGCTCTTCTGATGCCTCCCCTTTTTTATACAAACTGATTTCTTCTGTTCATTGAAATCCTTCTGTTAAGTTCAGTTCTGCAGCCTCATCTGGTTTAACTAGTTTCCATAAATTTTCAGTTTTTCATTAATATTGTCATGGAACTTCTTGCATGGAACTTTATTTTTTATTGGTAGATCTGCATTTACTTTGTGGCCTCTAAGCTTCAGTGTTTTAAGTAATCCTATAAAAATCTTTGTGTTGTAGTCAAGCTGAAAATTTGGACCTCCTTCCCCAAACCTCTCCTCAAAATTACAGCATCTTAGATCAAGGGCTGCTGGATAGCCTTAACAGCCTTATTTGACTTTTTTTTCCCACTTTCCTCTAATCCTTAGGGTTGTCTACAGAAGTGCAGACAGTTGTCTTTGCTACAAGCCAGCTGGATGGACACCAGTTCTCGTTCAAAAGCCATGTGGAAGAGTTACTGTGACTATAAGCTGAAGCTGCTGTGTCCCGACTCTTGGTTCAGGTAAGGAAGATGTGTCTCTGTTAATTTAGCTCTCTGCCTTTTTTGAGATAGAAAGAATTTGAATTGTGTTTGAAGGTGAACTTCTCCAGGACTAATACTGTACAACATGTAAATGAAGTACTGTACGCATAACTGAGCATTTTTGGCATGCTGTCAAATTATTATTCAGGATTTATAAGGTGTTTTTCTGTTTTGAGTATTATCTTTTGGAAATTATGCTGGTTAGGTTTTTTTTATTTGTTTGTTTGTTTTTATGAAAGTGATAGTTTCCTGGAATATTATGTATATTTTTTCTTTTCTTTTTTTTTTCTAAATGCTAAATAATGTTTTCAGTTTTGCTGGCAAAGTGCGGGGTTTAATGCTTGATTCCTTCAGAAGAATGTGCATGTACAGCAGGTTTAGTCCTGAGTGAATGGAGAGTTTTAGACTTTGATTTTATGGACAGAACTTCTCTGTCACTGTGGTACAAAGACAGATTTTTTTTTTTTTTTTTTTTTTTCCCCATTATTAGCAGTAGCAGAGCTGTATGTCTTCTGGCAATGACAAGTTTAGTTTCCTGCTTATGAAGTGTGATGCAATACTATGGTGCATTAAGTTAGAAATACAAGGTATGACGGGTTTATGTGGAGAGAAAATAATCAGTGAGAAACATAACTTGCTGACTGAAAAGACCTATTTCTGGATTTATACTTGTTTTGTATTTGTTATATTTTAATTTACATTCATGAGAATACATTAAGATGTACATCAATGTTCAAGTAGGGCTCCAAAGTAAGGTAAGTTTGGAAAGCAAATTTACTTGTATATGTTTAGAAACTTTTGGTCATTTCACAGAATTCTTTGTTTTGGATCTTGAAAATTGTGTTTCCAGTTACTGTATGGGAAACTATAAATTACAGCTATATAACAATAAATTATCACTATGTGGAGGTGAGAAGAGTAATATTGACACATAAATAGACAACTTCAGATTCTATTGAGAAGTTAGCAACAGTGGGGGGAAAATTCACTGAATTAAAGATAAAAATCTGTCTGTGGAACTTATTCTTACCTCAAATCCGTTAATCTTTTGAGAGATCTAGTTTTCTACTTTTTGGTAACATGGTTTTCTTTCGAGTACTGGTGACATCCAAATCTAGATTGTGAATGATTGTGAATGAAGCCAGTTTGTTAGGGGAAATACCATTGCTCAATAATGGTATGATAATGTATTAATAAATAAGATATTAAATAGTTTGCACCTACCTCTCATGTAGGTCAGATAAGGAAGATCTTTTGCTTGTGTTATTTAGATGAGGAGAGGAAAGAAGAAAACCCAAAACCTGTTAAATCAGAATTACTTGCTCCTGTTCAGCCATTAGGAAATGCAGCTGCAGCAGGAGGTGCATTTAAACTGGCTGCACTAACCTTAGAGCAGAAACATTCTAACTTTAATGTGTTAAGACACTGCCCTTAGTAACTGCTACTACATACTCCTTTGAAATCTTCAAAAAATATCAGAACCATCTCTTGTGACCCTTTGCACACCTATGAAATAAAGATGAGGTCTAATGTCTTCTTGTACTCCAGAAGTCTGACGAACTCCAGTTCACAAAGTTGTCAACTTTATGTTATTAATTGTGAGTGTCAATATTTAGGTTCATCTGATACACCTTTTGAATTTTGGGAGGATTTAGTATCCTCAGTTCAATAAAATTATTAAAAGTAAACATGTCCATCCATTTCTGTTGCTTGCAATGTGGATTGCATAAATCAGCTGTGCAGCTGTGCCAATGTAGATTAGTTCTGGTCATGTACATCATAGGAGAGCACAACTAATTTCCGTGTGTCATGGATACGCTGCATGGAATCTGTCCTGGCTCCGGTCCTTAATGTTTATTTTTAAAATACCAGAATCTTCAGCAGATGTTCTGAATGATGAAACAAATCTAAACCAAATGAAATTACTAAGACTGCCTTTGAAATAGTGCATTTTCACTCTTTAGCTTTATCTTTAAAGAACAGATGTATTAAGATTAGCTTATGTACTGTAAAGTATATGCATTTTAAGTTACAGAAGTGAGAATAAAACAGCTTATAAGTGGAGTTACCCTTTTAGTAGAACAATAAAGAGACAAAGAGGAAAAATTACCTAGAAGAAAACAATCTCCTACATAAAAGGCAATTTCCTGTACTTTTGCTGTTCCAAAATCAGATACTCTCAAGAAATGAGCACAAAAAGAAATAATCTAGTAGGTAGATGTTGATCTTCACTGATAATTAGTTTTTAATTTGAACTGGTATCTCAAATATTCATCATAATGATTCATCTTGTGCAAGCTTATGAAGATGGTGGAAAGTATTGACATGATAAAGATAAAATTATTAAGAAAGATATCTAAATATATGGCTAAGGTACGTGCAGGTCTTTAAGTTCATAGAGATTGGTGAATGATGATTTCCTTTGAAAAACAGACCAATTTTAAGTCCTTGAAATTTCCTTCTGAAACTGAATCTGTGTAAGTGGAATCATATCAACACAAAATTTCATTATGCCACTCTTGCATAAAAATCACATTATAGGATCATTATCAGTAGTAGTAAGAAAGGCTTGGCAAAAGATTTTACTCTGACATTGCAAAATCAGGTCAATTTGAACTGTCTTGCAGATTTGTTGATTTCCTGCACTGCTTCTGGCCCCAAAAAGCTAAAAATGATGTTTGGTTATTTGTTGTTAGAGATAATTATAGTTATTAGCTATTTTTATATCATATATCAGGTTTTGGTTTTAAACTTTACATGAGTTACTGGATGAAAACATTAAAAACAGCAACGTGATAATGCCAAAAAAATGTAATAAAGAGTTCAAAATATGTTTGCAGGAAAAATCCTAAACAAAAAACAAACCAAATTCTATTCCTTTCATCTCTTTCATGCTGTACAAGCAAAAGGCAAAAGGACAGGACAAAGCAAATGGTTACGCTGCAGAATTCTCGTGCTGCAACCCCATTTTTCCATAATTAATCTCCTGTTCTGTCGTGATGCAGAAATAGTGAAGAAAAGAGAATTAGTAATTCAGAAGACTGCAGAGATGTAAAGCAGTAGAAGTAGCTTGAAAAATGTTTTCCTCCTAATGTAATGGGGTTCATAATTTGAGGTTTATAAGTATGTTAGCAAGTTATTTGATGTAGTTATGATGCACTTATATGCTTAAACAGCTTATAGTAAAATGGTCATTGAGTATTTAGGATTCTTGGCTGGACATGGGGTGGCCAGGAGGAATAAATGTTGATTCAGATTTGTGGCTGTAATGCTTGTGCAGACATCCTGGATTATCATAAATAAATGTGGATTTTTAATCACATTAACTCACTGCCAAACATTTCCAAACAGTGTGGTTTTGGTTGTATACACTCGCAGAAGCTCAGGCTTGGAGTAGTTGATGCCATTTTGCCAATATTAGTCAAGGGACTTTCATCAGATATAAAGATGTTTAAAAATGGGCAGCTTCGAATAACTTTTAATGGGGGGAAAAAATGTGAACAGAAGTTGAATAAATGATATTGTAAGGAAACAACGTGTGTGTACTTATATATATATATATATATATACACATGCACACATGTATATATAATTGCTAAATAGCCTCTTGAGATTAAATTGTAAGCAGGATAATCTCCAAAAATTGTAGTGCTAAAGAAATTATTAATATAGGCAATATACCCGAAAATTTTATTCACTCAGAACATTCGATTTCAGTCTGGGAGCAGTATGTGATTATTCACCATTATTTACTTTTGATTCATTAGAAAGTCACTCAAAAAAGCCAAGTCTGTGTTATCAATGTTTAAGGTTGACAGGCTTAAACACTGGCCTCTAGTAGTAGCCACAAGGCCTTTTGCTGTACCAAGTTTTATAACATGTAAAAACTAATAGCTCTTAATCAAAAAGCAAAGTATTTTAATTATTTCCAAGAGATGTCTAAATAATGTGGGTTTTTTTTGATGGGTTGGTTTGGTGGGTTTTTTTTAATGTTTCTGTGGTTTTGATTCCTGTGTTTGAAAGCAAGTGAAGTATTTGCCTCTCTCTTTTGAAATGGTCATAATGGTCAAGGGTTTGTACTGTTAATAGGAATATTTCCAATTGACTAAAAAAAAAGTCTAGTGTTAAATCTTAGGATTTATAGCAAGAGTGTGTCACTTTGGATGAAAGAATGTTGTCTGCTTTTATAAATTTCTACTTGATTAAATATGGTTTATCTATAGCATGTCCAGGTTTATGTGTATATAAATACACATTTGTATAAAAATAGTACATTTTTCACATTTCTTGCTTCTTCGAGAAATATCCATCTCTTTTCATCTTTGCTATTATACTGCAGAAATTTGCATAGGCTTAGTAATAATAAAACAATCAGTTAAAACCTTTCATATTCTCTATAATTAATCTAATTCCTTCTGCAAGCAATATATCTTGGATCTCTGCAGCAGTCCATGGATTCTCATGTTGTATAAAAGAAGTCCATTTTTTGTTTTCAATCTGCAGCATGCTAATTTCCCTGCTTGTTCTGGTTTATGGTGTAAGATAAAATGACTTATAGTTCTCAAATTACTTTCTTGCACGTAATCTGAGCACTCTATCATCAGAGCTTTTACACTTGAAAATATGTGTGTGTGCTAGTGAGTGGAATTTGTTTCCATAATAAGAGCAGAAGAGAATTAAATTACTGCTGCTATTCAGAAGGGAATATTTTGATTGTTGGGTTCTTATTATCAAAGGTCTGTCACTTAGGCCTGTACCAGAATTCATGAGATGTTTGCATCTCTCGCTCTGGGCATGCATTCAGCCGCAGTCAGCCAGAAGCACCAGAACTGGCTTTGTGGTTCTGTTTCATTTTTCTTTATGGTTGTGCTATGGTCATGTGTATACTCTGAACATCTCCTCTTGATGACTGCTTTGCAGATGATGTATAGTTGCAACATGTCATCAGTGTGCCATGAGAACCTATTATACTGCAATATATCATTAAAGACCCTTCTTTCAAGACAGGATACTAATACATATCATTAAAATGATGGGTGATAAGAACTGGCATCTCACAGAAGGAATTTTAGAATTCTATATGGGGGGAAAAAATCCTAAAAAAGAAAAAATTATATGTGAGTTCTGGGGGGAGGGAGGAAGACTACAATAGGTAGAAGTTGTAATATAAGTAATATTAAAAATAAATATTATTTGTAATATATATCTAGAAATAGTTTCTAGGTCATAAACCCAAGCTTATGCACAACAGAAAATGTTTATAACTGAGATTTTTATGTGTAAGACCTACTGTGCTGTGCTATAACTCACTGAGTTATGACTGGTATAGCCAGTCTGTACAGAACCAAGTCTTAGAACCATTTTGAAATTAAAGGGGCTGTAGATTTTTTTCATAATCTAAATTAGAATACAAAATTCACAGTATGAATCTGCCTCCAATGCTGTGCTAAAGCTGTATGACTTCCCCAGTGTCTCAGAAAGAATCATTTTAAGTGATGGTGAGCTTGAGGAGCTGAATACTGAGAGGAAACTGTGGCTTCTTTTCGAACATGGAATCTATAAGCAACTGTGCATACACATATAATTCGCATTGAAGTTGCCAGAAATTAGGTTATCCAAGGAACAGAGTTTGACTCAGAATGTTTTACATACATATATATATATGTATATATATATATATAAAACCTCGTATACGTAATGACCTTGTTACAAATATATATACATGAACATCTTTCTAATGCAAATACAATTCTTAATTTGAAACAAAAAATGTATTGATCCTCAAAAATAATAAAAACAAGGAGTACACATCTGTGTAATAAAGATCTGGAATGGGATGTTTTATCTCTTTCCACACCAGAAATAGCATGATGCTATGTGGCTGCTGAAAGCTGCTTGTCCTTTCCTGTTCCTCAGTACAGCACACAGGAAGCCTTTTCCTCTGTAATTGCAAGAGCAATGTTTACCTACAAGCTGAATAGATCAAAAACAAGACTGCAACTCTGTAACACTAATAGCTATCCGTAGGGACTTCAAGTGTTTTATATCTACTGAAACATTAAGCCTCATCACTTTCCTACTATCTCTATTAGAATTAGATATTGGTAGATCTCTTGCATAATTAGTATTCTGTGATTCTAAAGTGCATAATGCAGACATTACAGAACAGTATTTTGTTCCTCTGTACATGCTTCCATGATAATGATGGTATTAATTAATGGCACATTTTCTTCGTATGTTCCAAGCTGTAGCTCGTGCAGTAATATTTGTATCAAAAATAATTTCAATATTTTTGAAAGGATTATTTCAGTAAGAATAAGATTATAGTATTTGCTAAAATGTGATGTTACCTGTGCTGTTTTCACTTCATTCACTGATTGCAGTGCCTCAGACAAAATTAAACAGTTACTTTTGTCTAGCAGACCTTCTTCCCTAGGGACATGTATGTTCTGAAATAAATAAAAGGTAAGGTGAAGAGTTAGACGATGAAATACACTTATAGGTAAGGTGCTACTTATATATGCTTCTTAACAAGGTGATGCAAGCTAGTGTGTCAGCTCATGAGAGTCTGTAAACTAAAGTGTCTCCCAGAAAGCACCTTTCTACCAAGTTCATTTTGAATGTCTGTAAAATAATTGCACAGTTTTCTCACTGAAACTGTAAGAATGCATTTTGAAATGAGGAAGGATTTCTTTCAATTCCTACAAAAAAGAGCATTGTAACAAGTTTCTGTCAAGTATTTTGAAACTAAATGAAAAAAGTTAGTTACTTCTGGTGGAACCACAGACAAGTTAGTAGAACAGTATTCCAGTCTTGCACTCACCTTGGTTATTTGATGTTTTGCTTATCACCAGCATCATTATCATTATTTTTTCACACTGGCTCTTTCCCTGAGATACAGAAAAAGATGTGTTCAGACTGGTAAGTCTTTTTCCATGTTTGCATTACTAACTTGATATGTGCTTCTAAATGTCACCTGTCAGAATAAGTATCTAATTTTCTCATGTCTCCATTGGTAACATTATTTATAGTAAACTAATTCAAATTGTGTTAATTGACTTTATAGTCATAACTTAGGTTTATTCCTCCTTTCTTAACATTAGAAGGGGTTTGTTTATAAGAAGGTGGCAAATTTTCAGTTAAAATAGTCTAAATCTATGAAATTAAGCAGAAATGATCAGTAAATATCCACCCCACACAAAGAAAAGACAAGCCCAAATATATTTAGGGTAAACCAGAAATAATAGTCCCCCTGAATTCTGTGAAAATAGATTTTGCACTTGGATAACTGTAGCTCTCCAGCAGAGAAAGATTAATTTCAGTTGCATTATTCTTATGCCATCACAGTGTCTTTCAGAGAGGAAAGAGTCTTGGAAAATATCAGCAGTGTACTACTGCCTGCGTAAGGTTAGGTTCTCCTGGTAAGTTTTGGATTCCGAATGTTTCTGCTTTTATCCTAATTGAAAAATCACCTTATTTGATTAAAAACGAAAGCTACTACTACTAAAAACGTTGTCCTAAGAAGTTTGTTCTTGTCTGTCAAGTCATTTCATAGGTTACACTAAGAAATAAGTCTCTTAAAAGGCATACTAAATAAAGAGCTTAAAGATAAATGACAAAATTTATCTTGGGATTATTCTTCCCATTAATGAACACAAGGTAAGCTGTTGCTGTGAAATAATAGTACAGATTGCAAGGTTACCATAGGACTAAAGCTTACACAATCATTGATCTTGTAGAATTGATAGCATTTAATTTACTAATGGGTCAGAATGTGGCCTCTTAAAAGTTGTGGTTGAACCCCACAATTGAGTGATAGGATGTTAAAGGAAAACAGAAAACCAACAAAACACTTCAAGAGAAAACCTTGAGGATTTGTAAGCCTAAAATTTGTCATGTGGAGTTAATAAAGACCATACCCCTGAGTACTTGTCAGGTGTGGAAGTGTTAAAACCTGAATATAATCTCAAGAGTACTCAAGGAGCCTCAACAATTAGATAGTATAAATAATTTTGGAAAAGGACAGGATCCTTTCCTTACTGCTCTCTAACATATTATATATGTTGAGTTGCATCTTGTTTTTTTATGAAATAATAAGAGTGTGTTGCTTTTAAAAGTCACTGGTAGTGGCAAAGATAAATGCTGTTCAGAAAGAACAGTAGTTGAAGACAGGAAAATGGAGATCTTGATTGCTCTTTATATTCTGGCATTCCACTCGAGTATCTCATATGTAAGTCTGAGTTTCCTACTTCAGATTAGGGACTTATTTTTTTGGCAGGTAGGGTTCACAAACACTTGATTATTACCTTCAGTTGTTTGTGTAGCTGATGTTCATGGGTCTGATTAACAGCTGGGTTTAATATGCATGGAACTGGCAACAGAAAAGAACAGAAAACATAATGAATGAAATCAGTAATGATATTTGCCACTTCACTGCTCTTGGACTTCAAATGCATGTGTTCTATGTGTTTATGGCTATATGTTTTTAAATTATGACACATTAAACATCTTTGCAGAATTTTGCAGCACCTAGTCAGCAATAAAAAGCATGTGGTCCGTGTGCTTCATAGGCACAAGAGTTTCAAAGAAACATAAAACTGCAATAGCTGAACAGCTGGCACTCATCTAAGTATGCCTGTAACCTTAGCATCAGTTTAGGGATTTTTTTTATCATTTTCTGTGGTGTTTGCCATCTGGATTAAAACTGGTATTAAATATTTGGATGTAGTCTCAAATATTCTTACATTTTCGAAACATCATATTACGTGACCCTGCTACACTTTTGGGTAAATACTGCACTTATATTCAGATGCTCTCATTAACATTGCCTATTGCAAATGGAGTGAGTGCATGGTTTTTTGTCTGTGACTTTATGAATGTTTGTAACTTTAGAATTTGGACTCCAGTCAATACTAGGGAAATGTCTCTTCTTTGAATTAGGCTTTTATTTAATTTGTGATGTAAAAGTTTAACATGTCCTAGAGTTTAATATTTCTGTGGAATGTCATGGAATCTATTTGGTAGAGGAAGTTTTATGAGTTCTGCCTCCTTAGGAGCTAAAAGGTTTGTTGAATTACTCTGTCCAGCAACTCAGCAGAAGATACTTGTCTGTTTACCCATACGAAATGAAAGCAACACGAGAAATGTTTATAAGATCAAGCAATTTCTTGCCTCTTGAATAAAACATATCTTACTGATCTGAGAACAGAAATAGTGTGATAACACAAAGCTTTTTTGTTTTCCTTATTTGTTTTTGGCAGTCCTCAAGAGAAATCCCCCAGTGTGTATTCTGGGGATGCTCCAATTGGATTTTTCTTTATATGAATTTCTCAAGAGCTTTCTATAAATATTTTTTGCCTCTATTTTAGGTATGCCAGATAGGGTGCCTAATGCTTCTCCCTTATGCTTTGTAGGAATTTCCTCAGAACTTGGTGTAGTTTTAATCTGTGATTTTTTTGGGGGAGGGGTTGTAGGTTGTTTTTTTTTTTTCTTTTATTTCACACCTGCTTTTTTAGGTATCTCCCTCTATATTTTTCTCTAATGTTTCCCATTAATTCCCCCTTTTCAATCAAGGAACTCTCACCTGATTCCTAGGAACTTTCTGTGGTATGTTTTAGGAATTCTAGAAACAATGATACAGATCCTCAGAAACTTGATCTTAATGAAGCTCATGATTTTTTTTTTTTTTTCTCTCATTNCCCATTAATTCCCCCTTTTCAATCAAGGAACTCTCACCTGATTCCTAGGAACTTTCTGTGGTATGTTTTAGGAATTCTAGAAACAATGATACAGATCCTCAGAAACTTGATCTTAATGAAGCTCATGATTTTTTTTTTTTTTTTCTCTCATTCAAACAGACTGAGTATTCAATAAAAAGTATAATATTTTGCAAATTACAATGTACTGGTTAAAGTGGCTTGTCACCTCTGCCTGTGTGCCACACTGTTTATACCTTATATATTGTTTGTTTCTTTTATATTATGAGCTTGTCAGGACAGTAATAATTTCTGTGTGGTATAGAGTTCATACCATAGGATTCCTGCCTTTCTTATCTCTTCGGTACTATCATCATTATCATGTCTATAAAGAAGAGTTGGGAGAGCAGTTGGAGTGTAAAAGCCAGAGGGAAGAAAGTTGTGATTGTGTTATTTGAACAAGTAGCATTGTATGTGCTTATAGCCAAAAAGGCTTCAGATTTAGTTAGTGTGACACAAAAGCACAGTAACAGGGATGAAATATTTATTAGAATGGAAAGAAGGTAAGAACCAGGAAGAAACTTCCCTTTAAATGTGCACTAGTAATTAATTAGTAATTGGTTATTAATATAAGTAGTAGAATGTACTGAAAACTATTCTAACATTTGTGCATATTATTTTTTTCCTTGCAATAGCAATGCAATGGAAGTTTGTAGCCACTTAAAATTAGGATATTAATGCTGTAAACATGATGAAACATGTGACATTGAAGTCACTTCACTTTTTAATTCAGTTAAGTGTCTGACAGAGTGGGACAGTGCTGGTGTTACCTAGCACTAGAGTCCATTAATAAAGATTTGCTTGTTCTTTTATTAATCAGTCCTACAGATCACACTAGCATCTACTAAGCCACCTACATCTAAACACTATTAATGAAGTGACTCTCCTGAGTCAGAAATCTCTGGTGGGCGTAGTTATAACGGTGAGGTTCCAAGGATACAAATAGAACTAATTGCACCTCCTACAAGTAAGAGTGAAAGGATTCAGAAAGCCTGTTATGCAGTGCGTTGGTGGAAAGGCATTTTGGAGGGAAGCGGAAAAATCAAGGAGGGAGTACTCTGTGCTATGCTGTGGAAATAATGTTAGTATAGTGATGTAAAAAATAAAATGCATTAATTCTAATGTAAGTGCCTCTCTGAACTCCTTCCTTGACCCCATGTACACATCTTAAAATAATTTATGTGAGCTTGGTACTTTACACAGAAAATAAACTGATAAACTAGGAGAATTGATCCTTTGGATAGCTCTGTGGGTGGTGGGATGAGGGAGTGATAAAAATTTCTGTACACAGCTTCATCCATATGCTTAGCACTCAAAGTGAAAGCTAAACTACTTAGTTTGTGTCCATATGCTAGCAGCCTATCATGATGTAGAAGGCTTCCAAGGAGAGTGAATGTAGCTAGCCAGAAGATGCTTCTTTGACCTATACTGCCACGACTGATTCAGTTATGTGTTTCTTCACTTGCAGAATAAATGTTTTCCTTTGCAGCAGATGAATGTTGGAATTTTGCTTCTTGAGTCCTGAGAGCTATTGATTATGGGCTTTCAGTTCCCAGCTTGCCTACAGGCCACAGTTGCTTTTTTCCTGAGCACATATGTGTGGAACTCATCCAGAACTCTCTATCAGTTGTACTTATGATATAAAAATTGTGCTAAGTTTAAATATGAAAGAGAAACTAGGAGATTATTGCCTTAGTTTGTGATTCTTGTGTATTATGGATAAAAATTTTTCTCAATAACCTTGCTCAAATGCCAATATTGAGAAGAATCTGTACTGCAAAGTTCAAACATCTCTTTTATTTAGCACAGCAGGTGGCAGTTTTGATGAAAATAAAACTAGTGTAAGGAGAGTATCAAGTATCACAGATTGTGTTTTCTTCAAGTAAAAAAAGAAAATAAAACTTTCCCACTAATATAAAATCCTCACTGCATCCTAATGCTGTCACTGGGGCAGGGGGATTGTGAAAGGGAAGCTGCTAATAGTGATTAAAATTAAAAAGAGAAATTGAGACATTGTATCTGAATTTTTGCTGATGTACAAATAAGTAGGCTTTGGAACAGATGTAAAATGCTAAGTTTGGACTTTTTTTTCAAATACTTCAACAGTAAATAGTATCAATTTAAGGATGAAGCAACAAGAACTCTGAAGCATAGGCTCACCGGCCAGTGCTAGAAGGGATTTAGGAATGATGTCTGGTCCAGCTCGCTGCTCAGAATAGAGCTGATGTAGACTGGGTTGCTCGGGGTTGTGCTCCGTGAGGTTGTCCAAAGAGGAAGAAATCTGAAAATGCTGTGAAAGTCTGGAGAGGTGCACATTCTTTGCTGAAGTGGTGTGAGAGCAGGCTGGCCATTACCAGTATTTCACCACTAACCTTGGCTGAGGTGCAAGGCAGGAATTAATGTTTCCTGAAGGGCAAGCAGCATTTCCATCTGTTGGCCTTGCTTGACTACTTTAAGCTGTATGTGTTAACATAACAGCAACTTCTAATAACTTGGGATTTCTATAAGAATGTGTAGCACATTTCTAGACATTAGCTATATTTTGCTAAAATTCTAGCTTTGACTACTATAGAGTACAAGGTGCGAAGACTATTAACTCTTGGATACGCATGGATCTACTCAAGCATATTGAGAAATTCTTATCTCGTGATGCAAATTTAGATTATGACAGCAAAACTGTTTGATAGTGAATCCATGATGTCCAGAGAAAAATCCAATCAAGGTGCAAACAAGGATTCAGCACGCTTATGGGGGTTCACAAGGCATGTATCTAGAGATTTTTGGATCCATGAAGTGCCCTGAAGCATTATAAGGAAATTGATTATTTTATGTTTTTTTTTAAATGCAGCCTCTGATCAAAGAATTCTTGGGATAGAACAGATCCAGCAATTTTTCATCCTGTGTCAATGCTTTGATCTCCAATAAGTAAATGCAAAAGAGAATCTGATGACACATCACAAGCGCATCTGTTTGGTATCTTGAACTACAGACCTGTGTTGTAGAGATCTGTCAGTTCCTGCTCTGACACTGTCTGGCATTCCTCTGATGCTTCTTTGAAATAACGTGCTGTTGGACATCATAACTGTCTTCCTGCTGAATAACACAGTCGTGCCAACTGCATAGCAAGCATCCCAATGGCGTTGCTTTGCTCTCTATCACTTTTAGTACTGATGTTTCTAGGTAGTTCTGAATTGCTCTCCTTTTTACTTCCCTTCATAAAGACCATGTATATTATGACCTGTATGTTGAATTTATGCTCAATTATTTTCATTGTATGTCCTACTAACTTGAGCCTTTCTGGATGTTTTGCCTTGTTAGTAAATTCTTGAGAACTAGAGCAGTCAAATGAGGTCAGCATTATACATGCACACATTCACTGAGTCTTTAATCAGTTTTTTGTTGTGAAAAGTAAACGCAGAATTTCTTTAAGATGTAGTTCTACATGGCCTAACAAACGAAGACAGCCATTCTCATATCTTTAGGAACCAAAGTAGAACTTCAACAGAGAAATATTTGGATATTCAGCCTTTGGTCTCTAGATAAATCACTGATGTGTAATTTAAATTTCCTTTCCAGTCAGTATAGAGAGAAGGACAATTTAGCAATCTTGAATTATTCATATAATCTAACTTAGACACTTAAACTCTCTGTAAAGTTAAAACGTGAAATAGAATTTCTGAGACATGTTAGTATGTAAGGGCCAAGAGTACTACACTGCTGTGACTTGAAAGTAACTATAATTTCTGTATTGTAATTGGTACTTTCTAAAGGAGAAAATGTCATTGAGATGGACTTCTAGTTAGCTAGAGAATAAAATTAACCTAGAAGGCCCAGTGTCATCTTTTCCTCTTTATTTTACACACCCCACCTCCACGCACACACACCCCCCCACCACCCCAAAGAAATTTGGCCCAAGAGAGCTCTTTTTTTAGTATTTGCATTTAAGACAGTGAAAACTAACTACAGAGTCTCAGAATGCATCTCCCCTTCACTGTACATATATTAAACTATATTTTTGAGTGTGAAAATGTAGCAGTTCATACAGCTACAGATGTGGTTAAATAGGGTTGTTATTTTAAACTATTGTCACTGGTTTGGCTTCCACTCCCTGTCACCTTCTCATGCTTCCAGAGGTAACAAGTTATACTTTGCTTTGGACTTTCATTTTTTGGTGGTGCAGAGAAGTCACAGATATTTACTTTCCTCATGGGCTTGTTTACATGTAAATTTTAAAGTGTTTTGAGTGTAGTTTCTCATTACTTCCAGAGGCAGAAAGGCTGCTGCAGAAGTGGATGGAGGATGTAGAAGTCTTAAGGAAAAGGAAAATTCCTTTTTTTACCCCTGATTCACCTTGCATATTGGAAATATTTAATGCACAGACACGACAGGCTGCAAATTACTTCAAAGTACTGGAAAATAATGATGTTCAGGAAAGCCCTCTTTGATAATTGTATTTTAAGATTCAAGCCACAACCTGTGATTCTGATTTTTGGGTTTTTTTTTTTTTTTTT